>WEIS01095983.1:17393-32393 GCA_013389965.1 Todus mexicanus
CAGAGAGCTCAAAATGGAAAATTCATCCAAATGCAAAAAGAAACAGCATGATCTGGCTCACAGCTCCTCAGAAGTACAGGGAAAATTGAATTTTGCTGTTTTCCTAAAAGTGAAGGCCCGTAGTCAAGCCAAAGCTATCATGGAAAAGGGAAAGGGAAATGGCTGTAGCAGCAGAGGAATGAAAAGAGCCAGATAGATCAGCAACATGCCATTCCTGCCACTGTAGCGATTCTAACACTGTTTTAATTTAACAACAATTAATTTGAAAAAGTTATTTGCAAACTTTCACAAGAGTCAACTGCAAGAAACTGCTTGTGGTACATACTGATAGATTGCAATATAATTATTTCACATTGTTCTGTAGCTGAATCAGAAGTAGAAATGAGTTAAGTGTTGACTTGGTTAATTCAGAGAAGAGGTACCAGTTGGGTAGGTTGTTGGTCTTTAACTGCTGAAGTCTCTCTGAATATTTAGCTTCCAGTTCAAATATTTATAACATCCGAATTAGTTTTCTGGGAATCTTCTCTACTCTTCTCTTTAAGGTAACTAAAATTCCTGACAGTGAACTTGTTTCCTGGAAGCAGAAGGGGAGAAAATACAATCAAAGCAAATGTATTTAAAACTAGATAAATCTTCATACAGCTTCATCTGAACATTTCATCTCCTTTGGTATTTGCTCTGCTCTGGTTGTTGCTTCCCGTGCTTCAGTGATCAATCTCTCTATGCTGCTAAAACTGCCACCAAAGCACTATCATAGAACACAACACTGAGAAATTCAGTGTTAGGGTGTTTCAGCAGTGGGATCAGTGATTTCTTACTGAACTTGTCCCCCAACACTCTCCATCCCCCACCAGAAAACCAACAAAAACCAGACAACCCAAAACAACCCAGTACAGGGGTCTGGTTTTAAGTTGGGAATGGAGTACTTCACGGAAGCCATGCAGTACAATCTACGATCTCAGAAGCTGTGCCAAATGGACATAGGAATAGGAAGTGGAGCATGAGCAGGCATGTGTTCTTACACTGTGTTCAGCAGATTAAAGGCTTACCTGAGATTTATCAGAAAAGCAATCCTAAAGAAACGAAGCCAGGATTTTCACAAGCATGAACTTCCTTGCAAGATTTCCTGCATTTTCAAAATCTACAAGGAACTGGGTCCTTTTAAACCTGCTCTTGAAATCTCTGGTGTCACCAAGGTAGTTTATACCTTTTACTTTTCCCACACATCGTCTTAATCTAGGAATGCCCTTTATCTTCAACTCTTTGCACTAGTAGGACCTTCAGATCCTAGCCAAAGTCCTACAAACACATGAGACTGCATTTGTTGTTGAGAAGACCTTTCAATCTAAACAGATCAGACAAGGTAAGAAGAGAAATGGAATCACATTAAGGGATAATGATTTGTCCGTGCTCTTAAAGAACTCCTTGGCACCAAAGTAAGCCCAGCTCTTTACCAGAGGCCTTGCTGTCAGCTAGCCAAACAGGTATGGAAAGACTCATAAAAAATCAGTCAATATTTAGATGGTGCCATAGTATCTTATTATTTAATGAAACGGAGCAGGAAAGTAGATTCAATGCATCTGAAAGATCTGTATTTCAGCAGAATCCTTCCCTTATGAAGATTAAGAGGGAGACACTGGGGCAAGGAGGATTTTTTTTCACTGTCTGGTAACACTTAAGCCAAAGTGTTTTGAAGAACACTAATTGCCCCACAGATTTCTACATTGCTTTATGACAGAGCAAATATTGCCACAGATATTTCATTTCTTCCTGGAAGAACGTTTTACACCAGCCACTTGTTGATCCCTCAATTCTATTTTATTTTTCCATTCTCTGTTTCATTTCTGTTTTCAGCAGCATGCTGCAAGTTCTTTAGCCTGATCAATAGTCCCGATGTAGCGAGGTGGGAGTTTTTACCAGCATGACAGCCTGTCTCTTTCCAACACAGCAGCAGCCCCTTAGCAGGATCTCTGCTCAGCGTAAAGAGGTTATCTCTGAATACAGGTAACTGGCTGCTGAAAGCCATTTAGATTTTTGGAGAAGAGGTGGTCAGAGGCAGGCAAGGTCTCTAACCTGCTTTCCACCCTGGTAACACGAGAAACTCTGCAACTTATATCATTCTGAGTAATGTTCTCCATCACACGCAATTCACCTTTCTACCTTCCTCTTGTTTTTTTTTTTTCTTTCTCCCTTTTCAGCTGGCTTTGTTGTTTGTGTGGTGTCAGTAGGAATGTGCTTGGAGCAGAGTTATATGGCATCATTTGGAGAAACATTGCGTTAATAACCAGAGTTCAAGGGCAAAGGATATAAACGGAGCAAATTACAAGTCTGAGCAGATATATGGCTTTTGCTAAAAGGGACACAGGCTGCTACTTTTATTTACTGGGTGCTGGAGTGCTTGTAAAAAGGTGCAAGAAAACATGAATACATTTTTAAATGATACTTTGTCGTTTAGAAAAGCAATGCAAATTGTAGTGTAAAGAGAAGGACTGTTTGGGGAGGGGGGAAGAAAAAGAAATTGCTTACCCTTGTAGTGACTTTGTATTTTTTAAATCTACAATACTTAAACCCCAGCATCATTCAGATGTTAGTGACCCAACTTTGCCCTGACTGAAATTTGGAGGTATTAAAGCAGACATTAACAATAAAACAATGGCAGGTTCAGAGCAACCATTCATCTAACCTTAGCTGTAATTAAGTTTCTGTTTTGTATGGCTCAATCCACACCCTTGATCCTCCGGGTTCAGCCACCACCTCTCCGTTATCTCCGGATTAGATGGTGAACCTCCTGCCTCTGTGACTCAGCAAAAACCCCAAACCCCAATCCCTGGAGTGATCAAAGTCTGCTAAAAGGCTGGAGATTTTCAGGCAAATTCTGCCAGCTTGTCACAGGGTGGGATTATTTCATTTCACAGCCTGTAATACAATTTCATGTACTGCTATTGAGTGTGGCAATAAGTAACTGGAACATTTTGTTTATCTGATTTTCTGGGCCTGCAGATTCATCACTAGTATTATTTCATTTTTCTTAAGTGTTCTGTAATTTATTTTTCCTAAAATACAAGATACTACTGAAATTCATTTTTCTACTATTACCAGACATACATTACTGCTGATTACCAGGCAAGATATATATAATGCAGCCTATAAATAATAACCTTCTCTGGTGAAAGGATATCCAAAATAAAATCTTTTCTATTTCAAATTCTTTGACTCTCTATTTTTTTTTTAAATCAGCTCATTCTTCAAGCATTGTTTTTGCAGCTTGTTCTACAAGTGTGCAAATAAAAAAACCACCCCAAAACACAAAACCCACATCAAAACCCAAGCAGTTTTAAAAATGAATTTTCTGAAAACATCTGGTCTCTCTCCTTTGTCACTGTGCCATGGAAAATATTTCATCTAGCAAATTGCAGGTGATTTTTAAACACACAGAAGTTGTGAAAATATTATGGATGATTCACTTCCATCTAAGAATTGTTTTATGATGCAAAAAATGAATGCAAAATGTACATTAAAAAAAAAAGAGGGAGAAAAAATTGTGATCTTCGTGGGGAAGAAGAATGCTGAAGGAATGTTTCATCTTTCACATTATTTACCAAAAAGACCAAACTTTTCTTGGTTTTGCTGCTTACAGTTTATAGGATACTTCCTTGCTTGCTGGGTTCTGAGCCTGCATTTTCACACCGAACGGGGTCTATTATGATTTTAATGCCCTGCAATATAACAACAGATGTGCACATTTGAATCATATATAAGAAAGAAGAGCAGAAAGCGACTATTTGAGTATGCAATTGAATTCTGAAGGGTCTTTCTTTAATATATATATCTGTTGTGCACGGCTCACAGCAGAGATCACAATTTAACTCACGGATCAGTAGAGTTATATTTTATAACCGGTGTAAGCACCTGGGTTTTCGGGGGTCTGTGAGCTGATTCCAGCGGCAGCACAAGCCGAGCCTCACTTGGGAAGCAGGCTCTCTCACTTCTCTGCAACATGAAGCCTATCCAGTTTCCCATATGACATATTCTTTCCTCCCACTGGGACATAATAGAAACTAATCTTCAACATCTAAACATTCAGAGTCGAGTCCTTTTGTTAAGTCTTTTTATTCATTTCATTCGGTGCCGGTACAGCGCTGAGCCCACGTGTATTTACATACACGAAGAACCCTGCTGCTCCGAACTCTCTGCTCAGAAGACAGGGCAATTAATCATCCCCAAATCCTCCCGCCGTGCGCTCGGCGGCTCCGACAGCCAGTATAACCAATCAGCCAGGGCAGGTGGGACGCGCACCAGCAGGAAAGCCTTGCACCCTGACCTGGCACCGGTGCGCTCTCTTCCTTTCCCCCCTCTCATTGCTGAGTAAGAATAACACCATTAACAGTGTCCTTGTAATCAGCTCAACATATTAAAGTCCAGAACGGACAGGTATTGCTTTTGTGATTTTGGGAGGTCGCGATTTCTCTCTCTCTGTCATTGTTTCTGAGACAGGAGTGGGGAGCACAGCTGAAAGCCAGCCTGTAATGTAGAAAAAAAAACCCGAGGTGATTTTGTGCTACAGTTTTCCATTTGTGAATTGAATTTGCCTCGGTGGTCCTGTGCTGCTTTTTGGAATCCAGCACCATTTGAGAGCCAGCGAGATGTTTTGGTGACAGAATAATTATCAAGGAATGACCTGGTTAATTGTACCTACCAGCTAAAATGGTAAGATCCGCCTGACCGAGGCAGCTACAGGGAGAGCCTTCACCCAAGGACTTTCTCTCCTGCCATAGGCGGGACACACGTGGTCATTAAAACCCTCACTACTTCTGTCCCCCTGTTTTTTTTGCCCCTACTTAATATTTGCTTTCTTCCCTATCTTCCCTGCTGCATTTTCATATTTTTATCATTGACTTTTCTCAATCTCTGGACTTAAATTCTTGTCTTATTTAAATGCTGCCATTTTCTTTTAGCGTCTGTCCATTTAGCCCATGCACAGCAGAACACCATCACTGACGGTGTTTTTCCCCCCTAACAGCCACACTTGCGGTCAGGGAGACAGTGAAGCCAATGGAAAGACACCCATTGACACAATTAAGCTCCGGGTTAAGCCCGTAAATTTGCTGCTGAAGTTGTCTCATTCCTTTTTCTAAATTATAGGAACCATTGAAAACAGCTCAATAAAAGCAACAAAAGTCAATTGTTAATGATATCCAGAATATTAATTCTCCAGAAGTGTAATTTCTTTGTCAGGCTTTCCTGGAGACTCTCATCCCTTACTTCTAAACATGACAGGTTTGTTGTTTGGGGTTTTTTTAATGAGTTTTTTTAAAGTTTCTATTTACAGCTCCTGATGAGGCTTGCCCTTCAGCTGGATCGTACTAAGAGCATCTGTGGTTTTGTCATTAAATGTTCTACAGATTACTATGTGCCAGGACAGGACATAGCTGAGTTTAGAGTCGAATTAAAGTTCTGAACAATCTTAGCTGGTTTTAATTAATACTGTGGCAAAATGAGTCATTTTGTGCATATATAAATTGTAAATTACTTCGTTTTAGAAGAATTAATTATGATACTAGAGATGTATTTGTTACAGGGTATGTTGCAATTCTTCATGGCATTTTAAAGGAAAAAAAATCACTGACTGAGATACAGGCTGCCAGTTGACTTATAGTTTCCCAATGAAACTTCAAAAATACGTACCTTTAATATTAATCTGCTGAATAACTTAATAGTTTGCAAAACTCTCCAAGTCTTTGGAGAAAGAACATACACAGCCATGAGGTGCAACTGAGCTTTCTAGCTCCATTGCTTTTGTGTTCTTTGGGACAAAAATACTCCCAAATCAAGAAAACATCTTAGAGATAAGAGAAAATACAGAGAAATAAATACGCGAATATAGACAAACCACACTCTTCTGCACCTTCCTTTCCAGGAAAGACAGCTGACTGTCTTCCTTATCTCTAATCATACCCATGATGTGGCTGTTCTCCTACGCAGAAATCAGGCAGTTCACAGAAACCTTGACAAAACCAAGGGGAAGGGGAGAAGGGGGAATGTTCAAAGCATTCCCTGTCTGCCGGAAAAGATGACATTTGTGTCCCCACAGAGGACCTTCTCATTTTGGTGAGCACCAGCTTACCTAAGCTATCCTATTGATTTCAGATCAATACTGGTTTCAAGGTCAAAGAAGGTCTAGGCAATGCTCTCCAGGACTGGGATGTAACACGCACTCTAGGCCAAAATAATTACTGATGTAAATCCAAAGAGTTGGGCCCGTCAACCCTCCACCACCTGCGCCCATGCGAAAGCAAAAGGGAAAGAGCACCAGTAAGTGGCAGAGGTCTTGCTAACGATTATCTTCACTCCCTATAGGAACGACAGTCTGCTTCTAAAAAAAAAATTTTTTTAAAAAAGGAGAAAAAAAAGCGCCCTTTTTTTGGCATGGAAATTGCTTATCTCTAGAGTGCAAATCATAAATCATTCACAAAGATAGTAGTGACTCCAGCCTTTGAGTGTTACTTTGTTAACAGCACAAACTGGTATGAACCAAAAGGAAGAGAAATTAACATTTGAACCATATTGTTTCTGAAGGGCTGGGAGAGCCCTTGCGAGCCTTGGCTCTGCCTTCGTGATGTAACTCCTGGCGCGGGATGAGTTACTCGTGAACTCTGGTCCCCCCAGTTCGGTCTCAGAGCCTCACTTGGAGGATGATACTATGCAATCTGTCTGCTTTTAAACCAAAATTGGGAATGAAAAACATTCCTCTGTCTCTCTCTCTCTCAGCACTTCTTTCAATTAGCATTTCTTTTCTTCTTTAGTATGGATCCCTTGAGTTTAGCATCCCTGCATTCTACATTTTTATTGCCTGTGCATTTCTTTATTAAAAAAGGGAATGGGCTTTCGACGCTAGCCTTCCACTAATTATTACTTGCTTCCCAGATAAATAAATATTTGATCAATTGCTTTGGTAGTCTGATTATAAATTGTCTTTCAGGCATTACCTTGGAATACTAGAATATTATTTAACACTAATTTCTAAGGGACATTGCCAGCTTGAAATCTAATAATTTTAAATACATCAAAAGTACCGTACATAAAACACCGAATCACAAAGCCCCCCTCCATTATTCAAAAATTTACATTTTCATTACCCTACTAAGAAAAAAAGTTTTGTGTTTTTTTCTTTGATTTCCCTGTGCTGTGAAATGAGACCCAGAGAAGTAAGGGAAAGGGGAACTAAGTTACTGTAACAGAAACAGCAGAATGAGCTATACAAAGCATAAGGGAACGAAACTTGAAAAAAATAGATGAAACCCCCCACTTTTTCTCCTAATTCCTTTCAGTTACAATAACTCCACTTACATTTTAATAAGATTTATATAAAATCAAGCTGATTTTTAAGTTGACATGCCTTAAAATCTATACATATGGCAAGAGAAAGAGAAAAATCTGAAGTTTTCATCATGGCACAGAGACAGCATTTAGGTTTTGATCCTTCTGCCAATGAAATCAGTTGCAAAAGTGCTGCCAGATTCCCACGTGGGAATCAGCTCCTTTAGAAGTAACAGCAGCAACAAGCCTCGTCGCAATCTGTAGCCACCACAACACTCCTCCCTGCCAGACCCCCAAACTTTCTCAAAGGTGTGGCTTATTATGTGGGGCTCTTTATGTGGGGTTTTGAGGCAGGGGTGCTGAAGTTCTGTCTCTTTGTGCTCTTTTGCTTCAAGACAGATAGTCTGTTCTTTGCTGAGACAACTTGGCCTTTTACAGGCATTGATCACCCATCTCCAGGCCAGCCAAGGTGGACACCTTTGCATCTGAAGTGATGCCCTGCCACAGGCACCAGAGGAAAATTCAATTTTCACCTCCCAGTATATAAGACGGCAGAACTCTTCCACAATTAGGATGATGGTTGTTATTATTTTACTTTTATTAAGCAAGCTCCAGCCTCTGCTTTCCAGTCTTAGCTTTTACTTACAGTAATCAATTTTTCAGTATAACTGGCTGTAATTGTTAGCTAGATATTGAGCCTTCATGGTGCTTAGACATAGCATGTTACTGCAAAGCGTCTTACCCATACTTCTCAGACAGATGGGTAATAATACTATACATTAATACCTCCACATTGGTTTATGTGTGTTTGACCACAGCGCTAGCATAATTATTTTTCCTCAGTAAAAGCTATTAGAGATCTATTTGGTAGGTTTTACGATCAATAGCTCCTGTGATATTTGTGTAGCAGGCCCAGAATAATCAATTGAAGGTCATATAAAGTAAATTACCATCCTCCTATAATGATTCTTTTTTCTAGATGAGAATGGGTTTTATTATTTCATCAGGAGAGCCCTCACAATGTGTGCTGCCTTTTTTTTTTTTTTTTTCCTCTTTCCTGAGAGAGAGAAATAAATGTTGTGGGTGTGTTTTGAAACATGGTATTAATGCCTATTGCCTAAATTTATATTACTAGATTATTGGATTAGTGAACGCCAACATGTGGAATAATTTTATATGCTTGATGACACGAGAAATAGCCAGTTGTGAGGATATCATGGCCAGTATGTTGTTACAGGTGACTTAGCTAAAGCCATTTCTCAGTAGATTTAACACTGGTCAAGGAAGTGCTCTGGATGCAGAGGTTCACTGCTTGATCACAGGTCTATGGTACTGAGTCCTGGAGCGGCAATTTCCCCCAGCTTTCTCTGTCAAGGTGTTACTTCCATCCCCTAATGCAGCCACCACTACACATAAAACCACAACCCAGTCTCTGTACTTCTCTCAGGTCTGTGCCTCCTTATTTGAATCACAGCGTGCTGGAAGTGAGGAGGTCAATTCAGCAGTGTGGGAGATCCTTGAGAACCTTCACCTCCTTCCCCACTAACCAGAAGGAGATGTCTGTAGATAGTCCTGACCTTGGCTGCCCAACAAGGCTAAGGCTGTTTTGGAGATGGAAACACAATTGCACAAACATACTTTTCCTTTCCAATGGACTATG
Source organism: Todus mexicanus (assembly GCA_013389965.1). Lineage (NCBI taxonomy): Eukaryota > Metazoa > Chordata > Aves > Coraciiformes > Todidae > Todus > Todus mexicanus. The sequence continues at coordinate 26,371 of WEIS01095983.1, forward strand.
TGTGTGGTCGCAGTGAGTTGGATGAATTTTAATTTCCAACTGACTCCCATCACACATGAGATAAGCTGGAGCTCATAAGTGTAGCATTCATACAACTCATCCTCCTTTTTAGCACTAAAAGGTGGCTATGGGACGCTTTGTCCTTTCTTGTTCAAAAAGTTCTGCCTTCTTAAATGTAGTCACTGAAAGGCTACTGCCTTCCTCATGAACAAAATTGGTTCTGCTAATTTTAGGAAGGCACCAGCTTCACTGAAAACGACCTACCTACCCTCATGCTGGTATTTGAACAACTCATTGTGATTAATTGAATCACTTCTGAAAAATTGCATCAAGTAGGGAAGCATTGTATGAATGCCCAAAAGAGGTGGGAGAAGGATATTTAAATGAATATTTTCCACTGAGAAATGTTGATTCATCAAACCCATTTATTACAAAAAGCAATCAAGAACAATTAGGTCTGGGGAAACTGAGGCACAAGGGAGTTAAAATAAATTTCTTTATTTTATATGGAATGTTTGTGGTTGAAACAGTCACTGAACAAAAACTTTTACAGCCTCCAGCTGGGTATTTCATTCACTGGACCAGCCCTCCGTTCCAGGAAAAGGAAGTCACATTTCAAAGTAATTATAGTGAAAAGATATCAAGTCCCTCAGTGTTGTAAAAGGTTGTCCAGAATCTATTTAATGTGAATAATTTTAATCTATTTTTGGCTAAAACTGATTAGTAAATATTAACACACAAGCGTGCCAGACAAATGGAGAGAAGATAAAGTGAAACAATGGGTAAAAGGGCAGAGCTCAAGGAATAGATGCCAGTCCTCAGGCTGAGCAGGTTTGAATATCCACTCTTCTGCCCTACCTGCCACCGTTTACAAGCCCATCTACTTGCAAGACTATGTAGACCTTGCAATGTGGGTTTACCCTTACACATCAGCAAGAGCTCCCACAGTCCCTGTCCTTGGATACTGAACTCTTCGACTCGGTGTGACTGCTTCAGAAGCGCTTTGCAATGTTATGAGGATAGGAAAAAAGGGACATTTATTCTCAGTGACATGAATTAATAGTGATTCTTTTTGGCTGAAGCATACAGACCTCTCAAGAGATTGCTTTTTTTAGAGGCTGAGGTAGACTAACAGTGAGTGGGTGCTGATGTTGGCGGCATCTGGACAGCAAGGTGCATTGCATTGCAGAAGGAGGGTCTTTGTGCTAAGCCACACTGGAGGTTCAGAGCAGCTGAGGGAGCTTTGTGGAGAGCAGCATTGTCCATCTGGATGCCACTGTAGCAAAATGATAAGGCAAAAATGTGGAAATACAGCATTTGTTCCTCGGCCAGAAGAAAACAAGTGGGTCCCCACACCTGTATGTAAGAGTTAATGGAGCGTAAGACTTAATGGAATAGTGGTTAAGGCAGAGGATGAGAAGCTTGTAGCTCCTTGTCCTGCTGAAGATGTTCTCTCTGAGTAAGACAGCTCAACATCCCACTCTGTGCCTTAGTTTCCCTAGCAGTAGAAGGAGTATAAAAATACTCTGAAGAAAGAAAAGCCTTAATGCCTTCAAAGAGTGCAGTGTCAGCATCCATCTGGCCCATTTGGAAACACAGTTTCTCAGAAAGAACAATGGAAATCCCGAGCAGCTGAGCTCCAGGGTCCTCCAGTTGCACAGCGAAACTCATTACAATATCCCTGTATTTATTTCCAGCTGCATGGCCAAGTGGACCCAAGGGCAACCTAACAGAGAGGAAAAAGGCCTAGCATAACATCAAAGCAGCTAAAAACCCGGGTGGATTGCCATTTCATCAGGACTGTATGACATCACTTTCCACATGACATCAGTCAACGACCTTCTTCCCCTCCACCCCCGCCTCCCATTTCTTTTTAAAAAAGATGATGGAGCTGCTTGAAGTTGAGCAGAAGTTGGAGGCGGGGGTGGTGGGGGGCAACAAAAACACACTCTATATCCCTTCAGCTGAATGCAACCCAATGTGCTACACAAACAATATTAACCAAAACAAAGCTAGCAGGAAACGTTTGCACACAGCATCTGTTATGATCACATAACCACCAGACAGATGTTTAATCCCAACTGCTAACATAAGATCATTTGTATGTTTGAAGAGCGAGAGATCCCATTTGGGTTCTTTCCTTTTTATTTATTTCTTTCCTAAAGGGGAAAAAATAATAAAGGGAGGGTGATTTTCTCAGCTGTGGGAAGCAATTTTGTTTTGTTATTGTTCTCTTTCTCCCCACTTTCACCATCAGCTGCTGAAAGGAAAGGAGTGGTTGCAGCCTCTCGCAAAAGAAGAGAGCCTGAAAAACTGTGTGGTCTGGTAGTCGAGCGCCGCACGATCCTTTTCCAGCTTAAGGGACCAGAGCTCGGTTTCTCAGAAGGCTCATTAAATAATTCTGGTCCAATGAGGCAAAAGGGGAGGCCACACATGAAACAAGTTTGGTGGTCTCAGCCAAGTTCCCGGGGAGCTGCACCGTGGTTTCTCAGCACCACCCCGGATTCCCTCCGCCCCTGGAAATTTCATCTACAAAAGTGAAAACAAACTCATTAGCTCTACGTAGCTCTGCAAGGGTCACAAAAAGATGTCAGCGTTTTGTGTGGCCTTTTTTTCCATTTAGCAAACAGCCAGACACCTACAAAGGGTAAAGAAGGTTTGAGCTCTTCAACTGTGCTGAGGGATTATTTTACTTTTAATGATACCGAGAGGATTCAATGGAGATTTATGCAGATAGGAGAGATTATTAATAACACATTGCACTTCTATAGCACCTTTCATTCAGGGTTTCTCAAAGAACTTTCCAATCTGGAATGAATTGGTCTTTACACGCCCCTGGTGAGCGGAGTAACTGTCATTAGATTAGGAGGTAACTACTGCAGTAATGAAAAATCAACCGGGGTATAAAATGTAAGCGGGATACCAGGTGGAGCTGATCTCAGGGCCTTGCTCTTCCACAGATTTCCTATATGACCGTAGGGAAACCACTGAGTTTCTCACAGTTTTAGTCTCCAGAGAGTAAAATGAGGCTTTTATTTTCCTAATCACAACTGGGGATTGTGGTTTGGCTTTTTGTTGGGGGAGTGTGTGACATAATGTGGCCACTTTAGTAAGCAGCACTCAAAGGATTGATATAAGGAAACTGAGGCACAACTATGAGAAGTGACATATCTCTACTTCCAGTCACTAATGCAGCAAGAAAGAAAAACCTCAATTCTGACTCTTAGTCCTTATTTAGACACAAAACTCACTTTCTCCCACCTTGCAAATGTGGGAGACCTATGAATGATAATAAGGAAAGTGAGTCCCTTCCAACACCTTAATATTCTTCTGCTGTCGCTGAGTATCAGCTATAGGATTATAAGAGAAAATAAAAGCCAAAGTTTCCCAAGGCTGGAAAATAATAGATTTACTGTGCATTATTAAGGTAAATAGCAGTAGGCCAGAGAAGTAGCAGCTTCTTGCAAGCTGAATGAAAGAAAAAGAGAAGAAAAAGAGCATAGGCAGCTAAAATAAGAAGGGGTTAACAATTTTCAGGCCTTTCTGCTGTGTGTGTGTTCGCACTGTGCACAGCAGAAATGCATTCACCTATGACATCCTTTGGCAAAAAAAAAAAAAGGGAAAAAAAAGAGAGAAAAAAAAGCTACATCCCACAGTGAGGACAGTTGTCCCTACAGATTAGGAATATCCATCTTAATGTGCAACTTCCCCTGCACGGGTCAAAATTGCCAACAGCTTTAATGGGAGAAAATGCTCTGTTGACTGATTCATTTCCACGTTTTGTTCCTGCTGCTAGACGGGATATCCTGTAAGGTGGCGAAAAGGGAGGGAAAGCCGGCACTATATCAGTTTATGATTGACCATTATTATTATTGTTGTTGTTGGGATTTTTTTTTTTTTTTTTTTTTTTACACTGTTTTAAAGTTTGGTATTAGATTTGTCTACTGCAATTCTTGTAATTTTTTTTTTATTATTTTATTTTTTTCTTGGGGAGGTAACAAATCATATCTCTGGGCTTGAACAGAGATGCCTCAGCTTTGGCAGACAATAATAGTGATATATTAAGAAACTGTGCCTTGGATCTCTCTGCAATCTTCTTTCTGCTTTTCCCATAGATATTTTACAGTCTCAACAGTGCCTTCAGATATTCAGGTAACTGCATGCTCTACGGTAGGGTAGCTGCCGTCCAAGTGCTTTATACAGTCCTCTTGTGCTAGGTCACAGGGACATAAGGGATATGTCCAGACATCGTAATAATGAGGAGAAAAGTCTAAGCAAGCTCTAGTCCACAGAGCAGCACGGCTGTGTTAGCTCAGTGCCCACCTGGAAGATCATAGTCCTTCCAGCATCTGCTGGGGTATCGTCAGCGCAGGTGAGGGAGGGGAATTTGTCCTTCACTTTGTGTTTGCAGCTATTCCTGCAAGGTTGCAAGCCACAGCCATGGCCCCGGTGAGGGTTGGATAAAAACATTACGGTAAACATCATTTCAAATGCTGGAAAGTCTGCTCCACCATGAAGTCTGTCTGACAAGCATTGTTCCTTCATTATGCGCTGCTTGTTGGTTTGTCCTTGCCTTGTGGATAAGGCTGTTGTGCTCATATATACATAAACTCCAGCTGATCTTGCCAGTTGCATACATAGAGGTGGAAGTGACACTTTGGGTCACACATCCAGAGTGTCCCAATGTGTGATTTACACTTCTGAGCAGTTGTGGGGTTTTTTCCTACTGAGGCCTGAGTACGATCCTGCTGTTACTGGCCCGAAAGGACTAATCACCACTGAATACTGTCAACTAGTGGAAGGTCTAGAAGAGACTAATAGCTCATTTAACGCAGTAATCTGATTCTGAAAGCAAATTGTCCTGCATACCATGACCCAAGGAAAGACAAAAAATTACTTTAGTAAGTAGGTATGGCTGTGTCCTGAGGAGAAATAAATAATGCTGAGTAAAAAGCAAGAAAAGCTTATGAGAAATGAGAAGGCTCTGGAAGAAGTCCTTGTCTAGGGAAAGCATGACAACTATAAAGAGGAAAGAACATGGAAGAATGGTACCATGGTATACTGTTGTAGATTTAATTTACAACAGAAAATGCTTCTCCCAGTAAAGGAACAGAGTAAATATCCTGGAGAGGTTGTGGAGTCTCCACTGATGGAGGTCTTTAAGAATGGGTTGGACAAGAATGTGTCAGGAATTATAAAAATACAGTTGATTGTTCCTTTGGGTAGAGGGATGCACTAAGTGACCTCTGGAAGTCCCTCCCAACCTTATTTTCCATAATTTCTATGGACAATCAGACAAATAATTGCTTGTTGAGCTAAATAATCATGTAGGAAGCATAATGTAATTGAAACATAAATGTACAGGGAAGAAGAGTGAAATGCACCTACTGCAGCCTCGTTCCCCCTCATCCATTGCCCTCAAAAAATAATCCCCCAAAGATAGACCAGACTTGTAGCTAAGCAATCCTGCCAGCAGAGAGTTGATTCCAGAATACATATGACCATTTGTTTGAAAAATGCAATCTCTATTCCATGGGAAGTCAGGATGTTTGTTTTTATTCTAAAATGGGATGAAAAGTTGAAATATGAAAAAAAAAAAGTCTTTGAGGAAGAAAATGTAGCCAGGATACGAATGTTTTTGACATTTTCAATCAAAACTAAACTCTTTGCCTGGAAATGTCAAATAAGAAAACATAATGCTTCTTTTCAAAATGTCGACATTTCGGACATTTCAAAATGTCGGCATTTTAGTGATTTTTCAACACTTCCAAAAGTAGAAATGTCAAAATGTCACTTCAAAATAAAACATTTCATTTTGAATTTTCCCATCAGAAAATTAGAAATTTTCATCCAGTTTTGACATTTTCCCATAAAAAAATGCAAAAATGTTGATTTTTTTTCCTGGAAATCTTACATTTCGCTGAGAAAATATTTCTGTGGAAGAATTTCATCCAGCTTTGAAAAGTGGTGGAGTTGACTTAGTGTCCTCTTCAGCTGATTGCAGACATTGCAGCTTACTACAA
>WEIS01095983.1:34893-37842 GCA_013389965.1 Todus mexicanus
AGAAGATAAGAGATTAATGAGAAGGAAGAAGTGATAACATCTAGGATTAATATGCAGTATATTCAACAGCCATCCAAGTAGGGTTACTGTAATATTAACCCTACTTTGCACCACCATGGGGGAGATGCAGGAGGAGTTACTGTGTGGATTCCACAGGTCACCCATGAGCTTCTCTGAATTAAAAGCACAGGTATGAGTCTATGGTAAAGGGAACAATGTGAGCTGCAGGCCACCTAATGTTGGGTGCTAGAAGTTGCTTTATCTTTAACACCATCAGCAGTGAGTGTGGATCAAGGCTGTGTACAGATTTGCTGCTCTTTAGTCTGCTGAATATCAGACTCTGGGGGAAGACACCACTTCTGAAATTGCTCCTGCTGTTTAGCTCCATCTCCTATGTCAAACTCTGCAATGTCAAAGCACAGAGAAGAACCTATGGGAGAAAGCACCTCTGGAATGAAATATGAATGAAAAAGGTCCACACCTCTCCTTTGGCTCTACTACCAAAATTATGGGAGTCCTTCCCAACCTCAAAACTAGTCAGGTAGTCTTGTGAGACAAAGCAGTTGTTGAAAAACAGATGGACAAAGAAGGAAGAGCTCTGATTAAGGCTTGGGTATTTTTCTTAGCTTACGGAGATTGTAAGTCTTACGTTCAATATATGTTTTTTAAAGATGGTATTTTAAATTGATTTGATTACCATAGAGCTGACACATACAGCACAAAAAGAACAACCGGCAGGGAAATTCATTTATAATAGCCAGTAAATGAATTTTCCCAATGCTTGTTCTTTTTGCGCAGTACATGTCAGCTCTATTGTAATCAAATCAATTTAAAATACCTTCCTTGAAAAATATAGCAGTATTTATTACTAGCTCATACCTTTTTGATTTCAAGTGTATATATGTATATATGTGTGTGTATATATATATTTATACATACGCATATAAAATACCTTCTTTGGAAAATATAGTTGCATTTATTACTAGCCTACATTTGGATCTGGACTATACATGTATATGTATATGTGCATGTGAATATATACATATATATATGGAACTGAGTTTTTACATATGTAAAAAGATGGGAAAAGGAGAAAGTTTCATGCAGGGCTGATGGCACCCAGTAAGCCTTGAATCCAGACAGAAATTCCAGAGGGAAAATTACCTCACCAGTCTGCCATGCATACCAGCAGGACTTAGACGAGTGCATAGCAAAGACTGGGTATCAAAGATGAGCCTAAGGAAAACTCTACGTCTCTGCTCACAACTTATCACACCAAAACAGGTGGATTTTGCAGGGCTGCTTACCCAGCTCCTGTTGCCTCCAAATATCAGCACCATGACAATGACGGAGAAACGAATTGATGCTCTGCATATGGCCTCGTGTTTACCGCAGACTTCCCTGCAAACATGTTTTTAATCTGTAAAGCAAAGCAGTGCGGTAGCACGGTCCAGCTGGTAGCAGCAGGACAGAACTTTGCAGAGTAGGAAAGTTTGATATTATCCTACAAGGCAGTGGAGGCTCTTTTTCATTTGCTCTGTCTCCTGCAGCATGAGGACACAGAGTCAGGGACAATTCTGCCCATTCTGCTCACCAAGGACAGAAATTGCAATCCCTTTCTCCCTATGTGAAGGGACAGGGACTTTTTGCTATCAAGTCTGGAACGCTTACCTCTTCCTCCACCAGCTTTTTGTAGGTGCTGAAAGGCTGGCTGACAGCCAACAATTAAAAGTTCAGACCACAACTTAAGGGGAAAAAAAAATCCTTCGTCCTCTTTGTTTAGTCTCATTTCCTAAGGAAAAGAGCATCTGTGTGGCCGTACTCTTTGGGTATATACATTGCTGCCTTTCTATTTTAAACCTCTCCAATCATTTCAGAAACTTCTGTTTGCCTTCAGTTGCATCTGGCAGAGAGTAGTAGTGACCTCCAAACTATAATATGCCACAACCATTGCAAGAATAAGCCACCAGGCTGAGGACGGTAGTGCTGTTAATGGAGGAGAGGGCTGTGTCATGAGCACAACCTTTATTAGACATCAGAGAATCAGGACAGAGGAGTGTCCCTGAGGCACGGCTTCATTAGGTCCTGCTGCCTGAGAAATGAGTGGCTTTTCCGTCCTGCAAAGAACCCTCTGGGGTATAGGTTACGCCTCTAACAAAGATAACTACAAAAGGATGGAGCCAATGATAACTAAAAATGGTGCCACATTTTGGGGACAGCAAAGTCATTTACGGCCAGTGTGAATCTTCCTTAATGGCTTTGCTGAGCCTTAGTCAGCCCCGCAGAGCAAAGGGTTGCGCATTTGGGTGGAGTTCGATGGGAAACATCTTTCTCAACCCATGAAAATGTTAGCGATTTCAGCGTTTTCCTGTTCTGGGCTGGGAAGAGTCACGAGCCTCTTAGAGGTTTTTAATTAGCAAACAGGGAAGGAGAGTTAGGAGTTGAGGTGAGCAAGTTGCCAGGGGTCAGGACACCCACCCAAAAGCAAAGTGCCTTCATGCAAGCTCTTTGCCTGTCTCATTCTGCCAAAAGTTTGCTCCTCAGTGCCTGGGCAATTTGTGATTTCAGGGTGGTTCTGTCATTTACTGCCTGAAATGCATCTGATCTCTATCTCATTTCAGAGGTGATGCAGTCTCAAGGAAACATGCTACTCCTCATCACCTGCTTGCAGCAGAAATATTCACAGACTAGATTGGCATGCAGAATGGTGCTTATGCCCCTGAGCCCTTCACCATCTGAAAATCCACATGTGAATGGTTATAGTCAGAAGTCATCTGCAATGCTGGCGCAGAGGGTCTCATCACACCTGATCTGAGTGTTGCAGCTTGAACCTTTTTCCTCTTTATTGATATTTTGCATCCTTTCTTGGTTTACGGATTTATTTATTTTCCTTTGGTTTCCAAAAGAGAAAAAAAATGCCATGAGAAATTTATTCAAATAGCTTATTCA
>WEIS01095984.1:847-12674 GCA_013389965.1 Todus mexicanus
CATGTATTTAAAGAATACATTTAAAGAATGGGGAACACAACCAGCATTAAGATAAAAACAACCCCTTTCCTCCTTATATTAATTAATCTTTTATTTTGCTTGCATCAACAGTGAAGTCGCCAGTGACTTATCCTTTGCTGATCATCAGGGTACCAGACAGGTAATTCACCAGCGTCTTGAAAATATTTTTTCCACTAAAAGTTAAGAGCAAGATTGTATTTTGTCCAAAACCCCCCATCTTAGTCTCCCAAAATTCCTTACTAAGTGGAAAAAAAGAAAAAAAAATGGAACTTCAAGAAAAACAGAGAAAGCTTCTTTAGAAACAAACTCACCAAAAAGGCAAGAAAAGGCAGTGGTCTAAACTGGTACTTTATTCATTCAGTTCTGAGTGAAGAAAAGAGGTTTAGAGTAGAAATCAAGAGGCTGTTTCCTCAGGGCTGCTAAGCTTCGTCACGGAGGCAGACCAGAGTAGAGTCGCTTACAGTTAGGCCATACCTCTCTTCAACCCCTGTCAGGAAGATGAATAATGATGTAGTGGAGGCTACTTCAGAATTAGTTATTAGGCAGATGGTTGTAGAGAGCTTGGATTGCCCCTCTTTTAGGTTGTGTACAACTTAAAACCATACCGAATAAGTATAGATTATGTAATTGAAAAAATATGAATAAGGAAACTTCTTGGAACTTTGGGAGAAGACTTCTTCCAAAAGCCTTTGTTGCCAGGAATGGAGCTGGAGTAAGAGCACTCCAATAATGCAATAGTGAGCAGTAAGACTTGGTTGGCGTTTGGCCTTCTGCTGGGACATGAAGCAGCAGGACTTCTGTGTGACAGCTGGCAAGACAAGCCTAGCGCAATGCCTAGTGAAATAAATGAAAGCCATCTCCTGAAAATGAAAGGAGGTGGTGGATGTAGGATGTAGGTCTATTGTGCTGCACCCAAAATATCTGAGATATGAGTCTTTCCTCTTTTATCTTGTTCCACCCATAATGTTCTTGGTGTAGATGCTTTCATGAGAGGGAACTGGAATGGCATTGAAAACCTTATGTTACCAAATGGATTTGTCTGGGAAAAGAATGAATTCCTTTGACACCTTCCTTTACCCTCCAGAAGAGATTTTGTAAAATTCTGGAGATTTTTTTTTATTTCGTGTCTATTAAACTTACAGAATGATTGGATAAGTTACTTTTTTTTTTTTTCCTGACACTGAATAATTTTAACACTTCAAATTTGAATCCCTGTAAGGTCTTGAAGCTGTGGTAAATAAATAAAATGCTACGATTTGGGGGTTAGTTCCAAATTTTTGATTTGTAAAAAGGGATGGAATATCAAGATCACCAGACACTGGTAAGGATAGCTCTTTTACACTGTTGGGCTAAGAAAGTGCTGCAGAACATAAAGCTGTGCCATTTGGAAAGGAACTGGGGCAGCATCTGACAGGATATCTGACAAAGCAGTTTGCTTGTACATCTCTTGCTGTACACAACAAGAAACTGAGTGCTGGCAGAAAACCTTTGAGGGGAAGGATGTTATTAGGTCCTCCTGTCCTCTGTGACTGGCAACGTGACTGTAGCTGACTGATTAGTGAAATTGCTGATCATAATTTTTAGTCTTGAAATTGTGGGGCTGTGTTTTTGGTTGTGTTTTCCTTTGCTGTTAGAGGACAGGATAATAATTCATGATGAAAGCATATAGGCTACAATAAAAAACACCACAAAACAAAAACCTTTGCTAAGCAGTTGGTATTCAGTTCTCCGACAGGCAGAATTTAGAATAAAAGGTTGCTAACATTTTGGCAGTGTTTTCCTCAGGCTTTCTCTTGTATTTCTGCCAAATATCTCACAAGGCTCAGATTTGATTAAAATGGCAATGCTCTCTGCTACTTGAATGTAATTAGAGCCATTCATTACAGCTTTAGTTGACAGTTTGGCAACCTGTACATTTTTCTGAATATGGACAGCATTCCATGGAAACAGTTCAAGGGAAGAGTGCAGGAAGAGGGTCCTATCTTGAACTGCAGTAAATGGAAGGCTGTCTATGTTATAGAGAAGTTTTCAGGTTTCCAAACTGTCAATCGAACCTGCAAGGAAGAGCTCTAATTAAATTATTGTATCAGAGCACCGTATTTTTTGTGAGCCAGCTCCTGCAAGCTCCTGCTATGTAGTTACCATATATGCCATAGGATCATTAAGTATTTCTACTGCAAGTCACTCTGTTTCACTGCTATTAACCCCAGCTTTAGAACACTGTTGGATGGAAAGTAAATCAAGAAAACGTGTTTGCCTATGTAAATCTCTTCCACAGACCTCCTTTTTGCAGAATTTAGGAACAGATTTTTAATCTGCTTGAGTTTCCCACCCTTTCCAGTATATGTCAAACAAAACATGGCTCAAATGACGTCAGAGCAGTTCTGGACTTCTTTCAGGTTCCTAATGAATTATATAATTCAGTTCAAAATATGAAATCAACTATTGCTACTGCCATTTTGTATTTTTCTGTGCCATGCCCAAGAACTTCTAACATGATGTCAAGAAATGTCATTTTAAGCATATTCCGAATAATCTGAAAACACAAACCCTGTTGATTCCAACCAACTTTTTCTTGTGATTAAAGTAGGAAAAGCTCAGTCCAAAATCTAATAAGAACAACTCTTTGTTTTCCCTATGCCTCATCGCTGTGAAAAGGGGAAAGGAAGAGTACACATTAATGGATGGGGCAATCTGTGGTTTAGTTTTGCATTGCTTGTTGCTGGGCTACTTCACTGTGCGAACTAGGGGATGATAGCCTCATTGCCCTTTTGGTTTCATGGCAAACTGAATACCGAGGCTTTGCAGGAGAGTGGGTGCATCTGGATGAAAAATGGGCTCAAAGTTGGGATAGTCTTGAGGTCATTTGTTTGTTTACAGGATTGTACACAAAGCCTCGCTCCTCTCAGCAGCAAGAGGAAAACGCAGACCACGAGCTTTTGCCAAAGTCTCCCACCAGACACTTTAACCATGTGCCAGAGAAACATCTGCCTCTTTCTGCCTCAATTCCTTTATCCTCTGACATTTAACTGCTTTCCTCATTCCCAGCCTTGTTAGACGTGCCTGAGTCCAGAATCTTAGAAAACCTCTTAACTCTGGGTGGAGGCATGGTGTTGGACCAGCCAGCTGGAAATCCTTTCATTCTGCTTTGCAAGTAGTGTGAGTTGCAGAGCAGTCACAACTCAGGACATGGAAGGCCACAGGAAGGTTGGACTTGATGATCTTAGAGGTCCTTTCCAACCTTAATGATTCTATGATTCTAGGAAGCTGTCATATTCCTGATCCAGAACGACTGCCAAGCCACCCCCCTTTCCTCGAGGTCAGCTGAACCTCCCTTAGTTAGCTCGACATCAATATTTTTACAATACCTATGATGACCATTGGGATAATTGCAGTTGCTTGCTTTGTCTGTTCTATTTATTTTATCTTAAACCTTTTGTATTTTTATACTGTGTTAAGTTAGTTAGATAAGAAATCAAAAGAAGCTAAGTCAAACAACATCCTTACTGTCAGAATAAGTATCCTGGTAGGATCTACTTGTATTGTTAACAGCTGATGCCACACAGAACTGTTGTAATGGATGCTATTGAAATTGTACTAATTTTACTGTGTTTGAGTAAATTCACACCTTTAAGTAAACCAGCCACACTAGTAGAAGACCAGCAGACATTTACTGTCTCTACTGGTGTCCAGCAGACATAGTTTTCCCCTCAACACCCCACTTTCCCAGGCTCAGTGTCACTCCTTTGTTGCTGACTATTCTGTCTCCTTCTGCCTTGAGCAGTGCAGGAGGATGGGAAAAGAGGGTTATGATCAGTCCATAACAACTCCTCTCTGCTGCTCCTTCCTCCTCAGGCTGTTCCCCTGCTCCATCTGGGTCCCTCCCACTGAATGCAATTCCTTCAGGATAAATCTGCTCCATCATGCACTCTCCACAGGATGCAGTTCCTTCAGCAAATATCCACCTGCTCCAGCATGGTGTTCTCCATGGGCTGCAACAGGGACATCTGCTCCGCCATGGTCTCTCCAGAGGCTCCTGGAGAATCTCAGTCTCTGCTTGGGCGCCTGGGTGACATTCTCCTCCTCTTTCTACTCTGACCTTGCTGCTCACAGTGCTATAGTGCTGTTCCTCACACTCTTTTTTTCCCCCTCACTATTCTCTTCTTGCACAGTGTGTTATCCTTTCTTAAATGCATTTTTCCCCAGAGTGCCACATCTTGGCTGCTGTGATGGGGCCACTGGAGATGGCTGGAACTGGCTCTGTCTGGCACAGGGCAACCCCACCTGCTCCTCATAGTGGCCACTCCTTGAGCATCCTGTCAGCACCTGGGCACCTGCACCCCCGTCACATTTCTAAATCACTAAAAAGAGCTATAAACCAGAATGGAATTACCTTTTTATAACACATATAAGGCAGATGTTATGGTACCACTTTAACATTGGTTAGACTCCTTTCTGGTCCTTACTAGTTGTTTTCATCCCTACTGTAATCCAATTCCATCACAGAAGCTCTCTCACTCTGCATTTGATCTTCTCTCACTGATCTTGATATGCAAATTGAAATTCAGCTGGGTATCTCAAGCTGGAGTACCTTTAATTTATCTGAGTTGACCTCAGGGGTATGTGACATATCAGGCACAACATCTCTCTGAGTCCAGTCTTCTCTTTCTGCCATTGCATGTAAACCAAATGATGAGACTGATGGCCGGATCCTCTTTATACATCAACAGCTTTCTCGAGGGATGATCATTTCTTTTCTGAGCTAGGCTCTGCAGAACGAAACTGGTGTGCTTATTTTGACTGTTCAGGCCTCCCTCAGTCACCATCTCCCACATGGTAAGGGAGGCTGCAGTGTCAAGTTGGACCCCTCAGGATACTTTTTCCTTTAGGCTTCTCAGGACCACAAAGGTGGGAAATTTGTAAATACCCTTCTCTGCCCAGATTCACTGATTGGCCTGTCAGCTTGTCAGGGTATCTTGCTTCCAGTGGTCTGCACTGAGAAGGAAAGGATGCTCTGATGACTTGGTTGCTCTTCTGGGCCTCCCTAGCATCTCGCTGCATGACAGAATGCTTCCCTGGTTGTCACCAGCCAGTAGAGGACATTTTAATCTGTTTCTTGTGTTTTCTGCCTTAACTATCTCCTGATGTGATGCACTTTGCCGCTCTTTGGATACTCTGGATGGTGTACTGTGCAGTGAGCATGCATGATAAGGTGTCTTGGGGCCCTGCTCTGAGATTTGCCATATTTGTTGGTCAGGAATGTGCCGATGACATCCATATAAAATCGTAACTCACTAATGTAAGGTCAGGTTAGGGTTACATAAGGCATACATTTAGACATGAAATGTACATAATTCACTTATAATAGTTTCTAAAAGGCATAGGGAAGAAAACTAAGGCTTAATCTATTAAAAAATACGTCAGAAAGTTGGCTATTTCTCCCTCTTTCTTCCCCTTGCCTGTTTAATTTGCTGTTCCTACTAAAAGGGTTATCCTATTCAGTCCTTCATACAGTCGCTATCTCAGTGGAGCATGAAAGCTTTTAGAACAAGTTTCTTGAAGAGGTTCTTGATAAATCCTTTGTTTCACCCCAAAACCCATTCCAGATTTTGTCCTGGCCATTCTTCTTAGTTAAATTAAAAGTTATTTTTCCTCCTTGTGATCTGCAGATCATTCTGTCAAGCAGAAGGTGATTTTCTGCACAGCTTTGCTGAATAAGAGATAAAATTCATTTCCATCCTCTGACTTTGGTGGTTTTTAGGCATGTTTCCATGTGAAACATCACTGTACGTACTTCACATCTTATAGAAATCAACATGTTAACAAACATATTGTGTACAAATGTGTGAGAGAGTTAAGTGCAGGTAATTAATTTCTGGCTCTTGGTTGAAACCAGCCACTGTGGCACTTGACTCCTGCAGCAATTTGATCCTCACCCTTAGCCTTTCTCACTTCAGCTCCATGTAACACCACTCGGTCTCAGGTCTCCCTCTGCCCTCAGCCCAGTGACCAGACTGTTCTCACACTCTGAATGCCACCTCCAGATCTACTGCATGGTATTAACCTGCTGCCAGTTTCCCAGAAAGGAGGTGATCCTGTCATAGAGCAGACTGATGCAATTGCTTAGGTATTTCTTACCCTCAAAATGCCCACTCTGCTCCTCCGAATTGGAAGGGTGTCTAAAATTAGAAGGGCTGTATGTATGGGCATCTACACTGCACACAGTGTTTCAGCACAGTGTGTGCAAAACATCAAGAATTGCATTGGTTTGTGGCCTAACAGGGAAAACATGAAGATAAATATGAAGTTACTATAATGACACTATTGGTTAGATAGCACTTTTAAGATTTTTGACATACTGTTCTGTAAATCACAGAATCATAGAATGGTTTGGGTTGGAAGGGACTGCTAAAGGTCATTTAGTTCAACCCTCAATCAGTGAGAAGGAACATCTGCAACTATGGCAGATTGCTCAGAACCTTGTCAAGCCTGACCTTGAATGTTTCCAGGGATGGGGCCTCCATCACCTCCCTGGGCAACCTGTTCCTTCAATTCATGTTTGCTCAACTAATTTTAAGCTTTCTAGATCCTAACTCCTTGAAGACCTTCCTTCCCCACTCCAGCAAGATGACTGATCAGAAAGATGTACAAATTTCTTACATCATTGTTCATATGATGATCTGGATGCATTTGAAGCAGATGGAGCTCATCACTGAACTACCTTTAAACAAAGGATGGCAGCTACAGCAGAAAAGCCACTGTAAGCCATACCCCTGCATGTGCTCTGGGTGAGTGAGTGTTTGTTATAGAACCTTGGTGATGCTGGATATTAGATAATTACGAATATCTGCCTCTATTTTGGCAATCCTGAGGACTCATCGCTTCCATGGGTTTGTCAGTGCTAGGATCTGTTTTATCTAGTCCTGCTGTGTACTTCTAGAGGCTCGAATCTGCACACCTCTCTGAAAAGAGACGCAGGTTTTCTGTGGGTCATTTTTGACGTCCCAGCTTTGTTGTAGGAGCTTTACCTGACTGGCTGGGTGAGTGACAGCACGTGGTGTGACAGAGGCAGAACCACGTGAGGTCCTGGTTGCCCTGCCAATACACACTTGCTGACTGGTCACCTGGCTGCCATGTCTGGCTGCGCACAGTGACTGGATCCCTTTGGCAGCGCCACATCCATTCTTTTCCCTCTACCCAAAATGAAAATTCGTAAATATATTTTGTCTTCACAGAATCATAGGTTCATATACCAGGTTGTAATGGACCTAAGGATCATCTAGTCCAACCTTTCAAGGTAAAGAAATGTAGTTCAAATGAGATGGCTGAGCACCCTGTCAAGCTGAGTCTTAAAACTGTCCAATCCACCACTTCCCTTGGGAGATTATTCCAATGGCTTCTTTAGCATCTTCATCCGTACACCACATATCAATAATTTTACTCTGTTGTTTCAAAAGAGAAGAGGAAAGAGGAATGTATGAGTGGACAGACTATGTGATCATCTAAACCTTATCTCCTTAGAAACCCCAAGTAATTATGTATCTCCAGAATCCTGGAAAATGAGAAAAACGCTCTGGAATATTACAAGAGGGTGTATAATATAAAGGGTAAAATATATCCTAGATTTATTATTTTGATTCAGAGCAGTAGGGCTATGAACCTAGAGCTGAAATACATATGGGGAGGGGATTTGATTTTGGTGACTGAAAGCCAAAACATGGTCATCTCAAACCCAGTTTCCTTCCTTCCGTACAGTTTTTCTGAGGTAGGGTGTAATGTTTACCCCAGAGAGAAAAGTTAAATATTTCCTCGAAGAGTATTTATACAACTAAAGAAATCTACACGCTTGTGACATCAAATCACAAATGTAGTGCTATATTGCCCTGTGGGCATGGAAATCTCAAGCTCTTTAGTACACTATTATAACCATTTTAAAATGCATTTCTTGCAAACAGTGTAATTTCTGGAGACACTTTAGTTGTACAGATTGTTATCACAGTTGTGGAAAGAAAAGAAGAAAATATTTCTATTTCTAAACACCAAAATCAGACTGACAGGCCCGCGCTCTCTCTGAGGGATCAGTGGCGACTTCTGTTTTCCTTCGACTGTACAACTGCTTTCCAACCCTTATGCAAAAGCATTAATCTCTGCTAGAAACAAAGCACATTTATTCATAAAAATCCCTTTGAGGATTTATCCCAGTATGTTTTCAAGAAACAGTTTTTCAATGCTTTTACTAAAGCAGGGTGAATTATAAAGAAAGACTTGACCTGGAAATGTAGCAACGACTTTTAGTCAGATACCCCAGTGCATCTGTCTGCCCTTGCTGTCACACTTGGGTTATGGGGCTGTTTCCAGCATCTGCGTCAATCTGTTCCATGTATTTCAAGAAAACTGAGTTGTAATAAATGGGGACAACTTGTGACAATGTAGCATTTATCTAACTGAAGCCATTTCTGAACATTTGGGTTAGAAGGGAGTGAGCGGATTCTCCAGTTCATGTCTTTGCATCTTGAAAGCTCTGATGTTATTATGCCGAAGTGACTCCCCACAGACTGGTGTCTTGAGTATCCTCAGTGAAGTTAATTTCATTGCTTTTCCTGGCACCTTGTTTCTGCATTCGCAGCTGGCTTTATGCTCCCTTCAGATAGTTATGAAGGTTTCCCTAATTTTTAATCTGCATTTTTTCACATTAATGCTCTATTTTATTACTTCCTGATCTTCCCAATTGGTTAAGGGTAATTATTTATCTCTTATCTCATATCCATTCATATATCCATGGATAATCCTGCTTCCCGTTGGTCTTTTATTTCCATGAAGAATTCTCTATAGTTGAAGATGTTCTCTCTTAAACTCTTTCAAATTATACAGAATTTTCAAAATTTGCTCCTATATTGAAAAAAATTGAATACAGGATTTGAGCTATCTGTGGTGACATAGTTGTGTTTTTAACATTCTCTTTTCTGTTAATACTAAATGTAGTGTTTGACTTTTCTCTGATAGTCACAGTAGCTTGAATATAGAGCATTAACAGCTTTAATCTTCCTCTCATATGACTGGCTAGTGTCTTTATAATAATGGTTTTGATTAAGTCTGGATCAATTTGAATAAATGTTCCTCATCTGATGCAAATCATATGTATCTCTTTAAAACCCTTGACTGCTATACAAAAATCAGTAGTGAGTTTTAACTGTCTTTTTTGGCCCATGAACAGACTTCAAATGTGAAGTTTTTCATGTTTAGCTCAAGAAATAGGATGCATTTAAAACGCCTCTGTGCTTGAAGACTGTTAGAAAGTGCAAGCAATGAATGCCTGGCTCTGCTGACCTAAGGAGAGCTAACTACACCACTATGATGTGGTAGAAACACAAGCAAAGGTGGGGGAAACTGCTGGGATAGCAGGAAGCTGGTAGCTGTTACGGGGAAGAGGAACAAGTGCAAGACAGAAAAACAGATCTAATCTGGAACTGGCTGCTAGAGAAGTCATTTTGTTGGAGCCGTGACTGAAGACTGAAACATTATAGACTCATAAGAACCTTTGACAGCAGTACGAGATTTCATAGTAACCTGCAGAAGATGACTGGATAACAGTTCAGCCTGGATAACAGTTTCAAACCTGAGTAACTCACCCGTGCTAATGAAGATGGAAATGGTCGTTCACATCTACCTGTTACAGGATTTTCCTGTGTGTTGTCTAATACGGATTTTCATTTTATCACCGATGTCAGGAACTTGCCCAACTCGTAACTAGGATGGAATAAAACTACTGGATCAGGTATGAAATGCTATTCTTAGAAAATAACATTTCCTCCTTGCCACAAGCTTTCACCAGTTTGACACGGAGTACAAATTTCCTGCATGACATTGATTAGTATAAAATGGACTGTTCAGTGAATCTTTTGATTTGGGCTTCTGCTGGACCATCCACTTCAAGGACTTTCCATGTTATGTCAGTGACAAAGGTCTCATTATTTGTTTTAAGATTCTGAATTGGGATTCATATTTTAGTCTATCTCAAAATTTATTCTGGTTAATGAGAGCTAGACCCTTAAATGCTTGTGTTCAGTTCCTTCAGTGAGACTGGACAGGATTATAATTGCACATCAGAAACACTGCTACAGGATTTCTTTGAGGAGATTTAAAGCTTCTTGCAAACCCTTCCATTACAGACAGTATCTTTTCTATTCTTGCCCCAGTTCTGCTATTACAGGACCAGCAGCTGATTTTCTATGGCTTACTGGTCTCCTGAAAAATGTGAAAACACTGTACCTTTGCTTCAGCTTCACACATCTTTACCCCTTACTGACTGCTTGCTAAACCAAGTAATTTATCTTGTATTATTATAAAAGTGTTCCTGCTCAAACTGCTTATTCACATTGATGGTCTTCTGTGATAAGATACAGTACAACTTTACAGTGTCATCCACTAACCACAGCAGCATGCAGGAGCTCACATGATGGTCATTTAATATCCATGACTCACAGTCCACAGGACTAGGATTCCAGCCAGCTGGGATTTGTTCTAAGTGGTGTGAAATGACAAACAGTGCATGAGATACAGCTCAGATACCAAACATGGTGGCCGAGCATTTAAAAAAAACATGGCTCCTTGCCCTCTACTGTAAAAAAAACCCACAACAAATCATGCAATAGATTCACTCAGTGTCTCTTGTATATCATTTTTCAAAAACTTAAGAAAAATTAAATACCAAAATTAAGAAGATGGTATCTTGGTCTTTCTAGGAGGCTTCTATACCCTCTCTGGTTGGGTTTTTTCTTTCATACCTTTGCTTTCTTTAATTTTTCAGTTTGACTTTTATGGTGGAAACTGATAACTGCTCTAACTGTGCTTGTAATCTTTATGCCTGATTTTTGTATTTAAAGCTGTAACTTCTTTTCTGTGGCCTGATATTCAGCTGGGATGTTATACAGTTGCGGAGTGCAAGAGGGATTAGATGTTACTCTGTGATTCACCCAGTCTCCGAGGAGAGCTATATAAAGATCATCCTCTTCTCCTTGGCCCCAGGGAAGCTAGGGGGCAGATTATGAGCTAGCGGAAAAGATGAAGGCATAGAGAAAAAAACCTCACCATCTGCAGAGAGGTTCCAGGAGCACACATCCCCCTGCTCCTGCATTGTACAGAACTGGGAAGAAGCATGCTCCGCGGCTTGACTACTGTCAGTATAACTATAGAGGGGCCGTTTAAGGAAATACAAAAGCACTGAAAGTTCTCTTTCCCACATTGTGACTGCTCCTTTCACTGAAATTGCTCAATGTTTCCTTTTCCAAGGAGAAGAAGATGATGTGGAAAGGCAGGACTTAGCGATTCTGCTATTTGCAGATGCCTTTTCTCTATAGCCTGGGAATCCTGAAATGTGATTGCCTTGTAAGGGCAGGTTATTTTCCACCACTCCCTTCATTTATATTCCTGTTAAACCCATGGCTTAAGTGGGGCTTCTGTGCTGGAGAGACTTTGCATTGGCTGCCTGCCCAGGGATGGATTGCAGCAGGAGTAGACTCTGACAGAAATAGGTGGTTATGAGCGTAGACCTCTGAATCCTGAAATGAGAATATCGCTGCTCGAGGTCAAGGTTTACGCTTGGCAGCATTTCCCTCATTTACTGTGGTCAGCTGACTCTCCTTTGCCAGTGCTGGCTATTTTTGTAATGGTCTCACAATGATGGGGATTTTCTCATTTCTATCGTGACAGAAATTGCACAACTTGGGATACTTTTGCCTCTGAGACTTTGTTAAGAAATTCAAACTCTGTGTTTTCATGCTAAAATTTCTTCTAGATAACTCTTTGA
>WEIS01095986.1:0-13400 GCA_013389965.1 Todus mexicanus
TCTGATAAACCAAGCGTAAATCAGGAGCAATTGTGGAGCAATACTTCCCTTTAACATTCCCCCAACAATTCACAGTTTGCAGGGCAGGGAATTCCTCAGGCAGATGTGGTTTCTGTGTACTTCTATGCACTACACAAGCGTATTTCTGCATTGCAACTCTCAACAGCTTTCTCCTTCATAGGACAGCACAGTTTCCCGTTAAGCCCACGTAAACTATGAGTATCCAGATCAGTTCACCTCCAGCGTATTAACCAAGGATTTGTTAGGATCCCACTGGACTCCCACTGGATAGTTCTACTGACATCAATCAAACACAAAGCAACAGTCAGCAACCCGCACCGCGTCACCAACCAGGCACTACGTAATGCCACTCAGAGCCAGGAGCCACATAGTCTCGTCTCAAAAGAGATGAGAGAAAAGTGAGAAATCAGAGATTTCTGGAAAGAATAAAGCAGGCGATCAGAAACTTCATCTTTGAAAAATACAGAGAACATTGATTTGCCATTTAAATCTAGATCACAGGCTGACACTTGACCACCTCTCCATAGAAACTGAAAGTTTTACCACGTGTTTAGATACCGAGCATCAAGATTAACCGAATGCAAAGGTCTACTCAGAACCCTGTGTGATATCTAAGGCTGAAGTCTGTTTAATGGCTGCAGAATTTTTTTATTGGGCAGTTATACTGCCTGCATCCACTTTGTTATCAGGCTTTTAAATACAGAAAGACTAGATAGAAAGACTGAATAGAGATAAACTATAGGTATTGGTGATTTTCACTCCTGAACAGACAGAAAAGGAATAGAATGCACTATAAAGCCAGACATGTTTCATGCACAAACAGATGTTTTCAGATTCAACTTATCATAAAAAGGTGCTATCACTATTAAAACTATTTAAAAGTTACTCTGCACAACCGATGCTTCACACCTGAAACAGCTGATCCAATCTGAAGTTAACTAGAGCTTCCCAGGAGGTGCAGAAGCACAAAAGCCTTTTAAAAGCTACAACAGTCCTTTCACATTTAGCATGAAAGGTCAACTACAGGTCTCTCCTGCTGGATTTAAACTCTTAGCATTCAAAAGCACAAGAGAAACCACTTCAGAAAAGTCATGTTGGAGAAAGCATGCACACATGCTACAACTGATGTAAAAAAGGAACTCACCAAAGAACTGGCATTTCCATTCAAATCATCCATTTACTTCTTCCAAGCGCAATAATTGCCAACTGTTTGCCCAATAGTAAACCACTCAAATAAGCTGTAATAGTTTCCCATCTCACTACTGCTGTTAATAGGTTAAAACACTTTTAAAGACACTATGCAGTGTTATTGCTGTATCTTCTTATGAGACAAAAACAGATGTATTGACAAAACCCACGCTTTTACAGATGTATACCCTAAGTTTAAACATTTCTTTCACCTCAATGAATTTTAATTACTGAATTAAATGACATGTTTGCTATGGCTGAGTACAAGCAATTCTAAACATCCATTCACCAGTATATTAGTAATTTTTTTCTTCTTCTTTTGAAGGGCTGAGATGCACCTTCCTGAAGCCATTATATTTTACATGAATATCTGAACTAACAGTGTACATTTAGGATGTTGGACTGTAAGCCTGTCTGATTTTACACGAATGCAGGTGTTACTATTAAGCTGTTACTCTATTGTAAATTTGGATATTGCACTCTGACACGTGAAGTACATTCTTTATAAATAAGACTGGCAACTCCAAACTAGAGATAAGCAAATGCAAGTAAGTGCATCCTGAAGCAAAATGAATGTGTCAAGGGAATGCTCTAAACAGAGAGGCAAAAGGTATCTCTTCTCATTCAGAGAAAACCAAAAATAACCTGAGAATTTGAAAGCGATTCATTCTGTACATGTGCAGCTAAGCATTCAGAAAAGACAAGGTAAAAACACATTGCTTTGGTTTTAAGAGATTGCAGCTTGAGCCTCCCTCTTGTTTAAAACCACTTCAAATACTGCACATTCCGATCTCAAGAGAGATGACAACAAAATTACTGCAGATAAAGAAATTAAATTCCCCCTTGAGGAAGGAAGATCTTGTTCTTTTATATATGTAGCAAAAGTTATTCCTTGCTTTTACACACCATCTTTCAGCTACAGATCTCAATGTACTTTATAAGCAGTACAGTATGATAAAGTATACACTATAAATACACATTGCAGGAGCTAGTTGCCATTAGACCTACACAACTACACGTCAGCAATTAATAATTTGACTCTCTATTGAAGACGTTTTCTCATTGGAGCAGTTCTGTAGGTTCAAGTAAAAGTTAGGTGCTCTGGGCACACACGTAGCAGAAAGGCTGTCAGAGATGCCAGCTCTCGTGTTGGCTCTGTCTGCAGATGGATTCTTCACTGATGAAACAAGAATTCTCTTTAAGGATACTATTCCTCAACCGGTCTCAGATTTTGGACACCAAAGTCCTTACTGATAACTTGGCACTATCTCCAATCTTCTGCACTGAGAAATCACCTTGGCAGATGCCACAGTTTCGCTCCACTGCTCCCTTTTCAGAGCATTCTGTACAAGGTGTTACAGGGCACTGAACCCGTATCTTGTCCTGAGCCTTGTCACCATTAGTAGAGTGACCAAGTCAGCACCAGCCTGCAAGTATCGGTAAGGTTCTGTGTCACCACACAGCATGCTCCATGGAGCTTGAGCGTGACACCGAGCTGCACACAGCTCACCTGCCCTGGCAAGCCCATCCTGAACTAGTTGGCCAATATTTGGTCACCTGCTGCCAAGCCAAGGACAACAGTGTGCATATTTTTAGCTTGGAACCCAGGCAGAAGGATCCTCCGGCCAATCTTCATTTTACTTAAATTATGTCCATGCGGCTGTAATGAGGATGGTTGTATCGGAAGTTTAATTTCCTTGGCTAGCTGTTTGACTCACTAAGTGCATTTTCATATACTGAATTGGGAAAACTAGAAAAATTATGTATCCTTCTTGAATTTGCTGCTTTTTTTAAAGCCCATTTTTGCAATTCTGCCTCCATAAAACTCGGCACAAAAAAAGCTAAAAGATACAAAAATCAATTACAGACTCCTCTATTCTCCAGTGTCTCCTGTTAAAAGCAAGATGAGAAGGATCCCTACTGAGATAACAAATCTCTTGGTGGGAGCTGGAGGGAGTTGAAAACAAAAACCAAGTTTCATGTCACGTATAATGACCATCAATTAGTCCCTCTTGCAGCAATACACCACCAACAAACAAACAAACAACATCTATTATTCATTCGCCTTACGACAGTTACTTTTATTATGATGGCAAATACAAGTACTTTATTTTCTAACAACACGACTCTGAGCCCAGAGAAAAAAAAAACAACAAAACAAACCACTAACCCACCATGCTAGATAACAGCAACGTGAATCTGCTCATACTTTATCAGCTAAAACCTCCTCGGGCATCCCTCTGTTAGCTCTATGCTTTTGGAACGTAGCAAGTAATGATTACTGAAGAGACAACCGGTACCACCGAGGCAGTACATCATGCTGAGATCACTGCTAAAAGATTCTCCCCTCATCATATTGTAAACAAAGTAACATGTTTTAACAGACTGAAAAACGAAATGTTTTAGGCCTTGGTCCTACAAATATTCACGTGTGTATTCAGCTTTATGTGAGGAAGCTCCATGCCAAGCCTCCTCCCACGTAAAAATTCTCTCAGCAGATGAGTAAGTGCTCACATAGCTACTACACACTGTGACTTATTCCTATGGTGATCATCAAGATAAACACTTCAAGCGTGTAGAACACACTTCCACCTTCCAGGATGCGAAGCCTTCCTTTCTTCAAACGGGAACAGAAAACAAGCACGATCTTCCCACCTTTTTAACCAAGCCTCCTGCGCAACCCTTCTCTCCAAACTACAAACCTGATACTTTAACACCTTGTGCCCGTGACTGAATACGTGGTCTTTGTGGAGGCACAGCAAACTTGCTCTTGACAAGTATGCCTATGATTTGTTTCGTACGTGCCCAGACACAAGTGCAATTACCCAGGTTTCACTGAAGCACTCCACCTGAAAATTAACGAGGATCTGTAAAAATCGCTTTTCTTCTTCGCTTTGCTATATTTCTGTAGAGCAACAGCAAAGAGAAATATTTACAGGCTTAAGAAAACAGTGGCTCCTCGTTAAAAACTCAGCTACAGAAAGGCATAACGTGAAAATAGGAGTATAAGGTTATACAGACTTTTCTGACTCCATTAGTGTGTCCCTCAGAAATTTTAATTAAAATACCTTTATCTGAATAAAGGCAAGGACAGTAAGAGAGTCCTTTGTTTACTGGTAAAAATCCTCCCCAGTATGGCAGCAGAGTAAATCTCAAAAACACTCCAATCGTGACTAACTAGAAAATTATTCTGAAATCTACACTCAGTGCCAAGTGCTTAGACAAGGAAAACAAAAAATCACATTGAAGAGCAAGAAATAGTCAGGGTTCTCAGTTTACTTCAGCGACCCTTGGGGGCTTTATTTTCATATTTATAAAACTGGGGGTTACTAAATATATATAAAGAACATTCTATATATCAGTAAATGAAGCAAGAGAACTATATCCCTCAGTAAATTTAAATTGAAATTTTATTGAGGAACTCAGGGACAAAGCTTCAACACAACTCCCCCAAAATCCAACAAGCTTTTATCTACTGATTACAGCCATTAATACAAAGGCCAGTTAGGAAGTCCAATATACCCTAAGGTTAACATTTACATGAAGAGGTCTATTTTTTTCGCCCCCTAATTTACTTAATCCCTTAGGTAACGCCTTCTAATTTATTGGAAAGGGACCTTACAGTTCTGAATGTCACCAGGAAAAAAAATTCTCATTAGAAAAGGCTGTGAAGAACACCTCTAGCTGAGCAGCACCGCGCAGGTGCGGGTATCTTTGGTGGATGCTGGCAAATCTGCACTCCTTAACATAGTTCACAGAAGCGGACACCGTGCTAATTTCAGTTACTTTAAATAAAGCAATGGCTAAGAAGAGAACAAGGTGTCGCGCCAGAAAGGACGGGATAATATGTTACTGCCAGGCATTGAAAAATCCATCAAGCAGGTAAAGACAAGACTTCAACGTAATTACTGACTACTACTTCTATTCTTGTGGAATAGCTGGAGAGAGGAAACCACAAACTTCTCCTTAAGAAAATATGATATCACTATAATGCAGTGAAAGGCAAATACAAAAGATTAAAAATAACTAGTAAATTGACATTACTTTTACATATTCCAACTCCTGAGAAGAAATAAAATAAAATAAATTTGCTAGGTCCACGAGAACAATTGAACCACTCAATTTTTTTAGTATAAAGGTGTGGAAAGTCTGTTTGAACTCTAGATGGACCAGCTGCAAGTTTTCAGATTAACACACAGTAGAATCAATCTCCAAGTAGAATCAATCCTGAGTTTTTATTCCTGGGACACAACACACCGAGCTGTACCTCTCTGTAGCTTTAAGATAATTTCCAGATAATTTAATTAATCATAAAGTGACCACATAGAGACTAACATTTCTCATTCTACCAGCTCGTTCACGCAATGAGCATAGCTAACATCTCTTTTAGTTGTCTTCAGGTTTAAGCTTGATCATCATGACAAACATAGTGCTTTGATGCTACATTTGTTCAAGCACTTCTGTGTCTGAAATATATTTGGTTAACATAATTCATAAACAGGGGGGAGACAGGGCAGACAATTGTGTTTTTAGGAGAAAGCAACCCCAGATCTCTGAAAGGCTATTTAAGAATGCCAGCTGGGAATCTTTGGAAGGCAAAAAAACACTGAGTGATCTTCTTCGGTTTAAGCTTCTTCGCTATTTTATCATCTCAATCTCCCCATTTTAAAAAAATAATAATAATAATTAAAAAAAATAGAGGTTCGTTCCAGTTCAAGTATGTCTTCAAATCCATTCATTCATATAATCATTCCTCTCACTATCATGAGGTTGCTTTTTGGAATTTTGCAGAGTAGGGTTGACGGTTGGACTCGATGATCCCAAGGGTCTTTTCCAACCCCAAAGCTTCAGTGATTCTCTGATTCTAAGTACATTAAGCGATTTCATCTGCACCTTCATCCTGCTCACCCTTAATATTTATTTAGATGCATTCTCCTGACATATAACTACCACATCTTCTCCAGCAGCGCAGACAATGCAGCTGTAAAATTCAGGGAGTGAGACAACCATGTGAGCTGCTGGAAACACCCTTATTTCAAAACCTTCTGGCAAGAGGTTGCAGATACAGTTTCACACTTCATTTCTTTTGACATGTCCCTAGAACCACCGCTGTGTGTATCTAGTAACAGTATTTGAAACCTCACAACCCAACCACCTCCGAGGCTCTATTACACTACCTACTGTTCACATGAAAAATACTCTCTTTTTTCCCCTGAAAACAAGAATTCAGTGTTTGTATGAACACAGATCTTTTGCTCAAAATAGTGGAAGGTACGACCAGCAAAATATGCTTAAACACCAGAAAACAAGAGCGCTGGAACTTAGGCTCTTGAGAGTTAGGAGGTCACTGATCACATCCTTTATACAGCAAGATCTAGTTTCTCCTTATTTCTTATGTATAAAGACTCTAATACTAAAAATACCAGTTTCTGTAGTTTCTGCTTCTATTGTAATATCCTGACTCATGCTTTCTTTCACCCCTAACCAAGTCTTCCAAGTTAAAAAAACAACCTGCAAAAACGAACAACCACCACCAAACCCACAAAAAAAACCCCACACCAAAAATAAACAAACAAAAAGAATCCACATTTTCCTGTTCTTTCTGGTCTTGTATCTGTGACTTTCATACTCGCATTCCCCTCCAATATGGTGACTCCCCACATCCTTTTTCATTTCTTAAACATACACTGGGAACATGTATACGTACTTAAATTTATATCTTCTTCATTTTTCTGTTTTCTATTTGATTGATTGAAACCTACCATTTAAATTAACTTTCGAAGAGCGGAATAAGTCTCTGCTCTCATTTCAGAGCGAAGTCATCTATTTCCATCTGAAGTGATCAACGATCGATTTGTTGGTTCTACAATGCTGAGAGGTTTACTTCTGTGTACTCTTTCCCAGTCCCAACTAGAAAAGTCCTACCAGTGTTTGTTTACATCTCTGTAGTATGAGAGACAGGGAGGGGTAATGGGACCCCATTGCCCTAGCAATAAATAACAAGCAATAAAAACTATTTCCCTTGAGCTGCCGCAGTACAATTTAAGTGCAGAAGCCAAAGGAGGAATATTAGAATGACTATAGACTAGTTAATTGAGGATAAACATACCAGGAGGGAAAAAAAAAGACTTGCTGAACTTTGCAGTATGCTGATGACAATTTGAAGAGACAGTGAGTAAAAAACATCCACTTAGAAGAGAAGAGAATGAATCGTCTGAAATTTGCGGTGGGTTTAGTGAAGTATACAGTCCCATGGGCTAACGTGATGTGAAAAGAGATAGCAAGGTTGACTGTGAGAATGAAAGAACTGGACACTGAAGAGCGCCATGGGAATATTGAGGGAAATTCTTTTAGCAACTACTAAAGAAGAGAAATGAAAATGCCAACACAAACTGAAGTGCATCCTCCAGCCTGTTACTTCATTTACATTTTTGACCTGGTTCTGAAGGAAGAAAAAAGGCAAAACAAATCGCCAAATATTCTTGAGAATACTCCAAATGAACAGCAAAAACATCACAGCATCTCTTTCAAGATTAGATCTTGGACAAGTGGAAAGGAACTGTCCATTAGCCAACACACCAGCCCCACCGCCCAAAAATCCCAAAACCCAACGGCAACAAAAGAAAACAAACCAAACCAAACAAAATAAAAACAACCCCAAAAAGAATAACAGTCATTACATAAGGGACGTAATCCCTCCGTGATAACGTGTGTTCTGTATTCCAATGTTTGGATTCCTTCGCTCAAAGGCAAGCAAAGGTACATATCGCTTTAAACTCTTACTCAGCAATCAAGCATCAGCTACACTGTGCAAGATATCAAACAGTTATCCAGGTCAAGCACCCATCAGTGATCTTATTCATAAACGCTGTCAGACTATGCCTGCAGAAATCCCTGCCCTCTGTGCTGCCAGCTCCCTGTTTCCACATGGACGCCAGCTCCTCCTTTTCCTCCTCCTCCTCCTCACAATCCCACACAAGGTCCAGAGGTCCTCTCCTCCCTGTCCCTATCCCTGCTATACCTGTGAATCAGATATTCGCTGCCAAAGAGGGGACACTAAATAGAGTGTAACTCTCACCCACGGTGAACACCAGCATTTTTTGTGTTCAGATATCCTGTTCTCCTAGGTTTGCAAAAGAACAGCTGGGGAAAAAAAAAAGATGTTGCTATGAACGATGTTTCTAGTAAATCATCATTTTAAAATAAAGGTGAAGAATGATTTCTAAATCATGTTTGAAAACTGAACTAAAAAGGATTTCAGTGGTTATAATTTTGGCCAACCTTCACTGACGGTGAGACTTGCATCCTCCTGACTCCATTCCTTCAACATAAGTAGAAAATATCAAGCAGGCTCAGAGATGTGGGATCACTTCAGGCACTGGCAAAAGGATAGCAGCAGTGCCGCCAGTGTCCAGTTCCAGTGTCCACTCTTCAATGGAAATGTTAAAAACGCAGGACAGATCTACAGATACTAGAGAGTTCTGGCAAGCGTGCTTTCTAGTGAGACACTGAAGAGCTTCAATCTGCTTTGTCTATAGGATCTAATGAAAATTTAAACAAGGATAAAGCATCTGATAAACAACTGTCTCAGCGAGCAGAAAAAACAGCAGGGGGAGAGCTCTGCTACCCAGAATCTAAACCAAAACAAGCAATCAGCTAAAACACATTTCTTAAACTAGTGAAACAACTAAACCTGTTAGAACAGTTTCCCTTGGGATGCTGTCGTTCAGATTAAATGTTTACTAGTCCCCACGAGAGTTTTCTAAAAGATATGCAATAGCTGAAAGAACTCAAATTTAATTTTAAAACAAAAATATTATGTTCTTTGGCTTTTGTTACATAAGGAGTCAAAATATTATGGCCATAAATCTTTGACTCATCTTGATTTAATGAGCATTTGCCAAGTTTTGAAAAAAACATTTGCAAAGGTAAAGCAATAGCATACACCTGAAAACGAACCTGAGCAGAAAACCAAGTACATCCTCAGCAGTGCTGCGTCACTGAGAGGAGGTGACTGCAGGAGTATGGGAACGTACACAAGATTTTTCATGGAAATTTCCATCTCAGCTGCACCAGGGATTCATAAAGCTTGATTACAGAAGTGAAAAAAACCCTATATATCCTGACTAACCCAAAACGGAGAAGTTAGCTAAAGGCATTATCAGTTGCCTCTGTATCACAGTCTGTATAATTAGACAATGTTGTGACTCCAGAAAGGGTCTATCCCAAGGAAAGAAAAACAAGTGGTGTATACTTAATGACCCAGTTCCTCCCTCAGTCTGAAATCTGCCTTTTCTAATACTTAAAATATTATCTATTTAAAAGTAACCAGCAAAAATACTTAAAATATTATGTATTTAAAAGTAACTAGCAAAAAACCCTCAGGTACTCTGAAAACTCCAGGTTTAAAATATTTTTAAAAAATATCTACATTGGTATTCAGACAATACGCCACAAAAACTGTGTTGCGTGATCTGAAGTACATAAATCATACGACAATCAATTTACATAATAGTCAAAATTAGCATTTTACACATATTATGATGAAAAGAAGTTTACAGAATAATTGTTCAAAAACTTTTCCTTGTTTCTGATTTTATAATTCACTACTGCAGATGATTTTTGGGTGATGTTTATCTGATGCTCTCTTTGATGTTTCATATCTTAAGTTCTTTTCCCTTTTTATTATTTTTTTTAATCCAGCCTCTCTCTTATTCCCATCGCAATAAATAGTCACTTTGATTTACAATTCCCTTCAGCCAACTGAACAGGATTCTATATATACACATATATAAAAGCAACTAAATGGAAGTTCATATTTTGTAGCTTTTTTGTAAGACTAGGATTTGAACTTTCTTTTATTCTACTTATAATTGTCTCTACGATTTTAGTGTGACATTGTCAGTAGAAAGATGAAAATAAGCTGCAAATTTAGCTTTCAAAGCTGTAAGCAGCCATTTGCGGCAGTTTTCTACGTAAATAGCAGGACTGCAGAGTTAAAAGGACAAGTTATATTACAGAGATTTAAAAACCAAAGTAGAACATCATTCTGTCTTGAGACAGATGCTACTAATTTCTCCTTCTTAAAGACTTCCCAAAGGTCTATATATACATCCAGATGTCTGATGCCTCAGCCTCATCAGACATTCTGTGCCTATTTCTGTTGCAGGCTGCACTTCAACTAATTTGACTGTCTGTTATTAGTTCTCTAATTAATAGATTTCATATAATCTGATTACTATTATAAACAGAGTGGTCAAGCTCCTCTTAAAGGTGCCGAATTTCTTTTTAGCCTCTGCTAAAAGCAGTCGAAAGGCACGTTAGACCGAAAATTAAAATTACCATATCCTGCAGGTTCATTGAATTTGTCTGATCAATTTTTATGGATTGCACTACATAGAAAGTGATAACTTCATACTTCTGGTTTCAATATGTGCAAGTAACTTGATAAAACTAGAATTTATCATTCTTCATGGCAGCAGTTAGCAAATTTTAACATCACTTCTCTCTTTTGTGAAATTGTCTGGACTTTCCCCGTCTACTCACCTCTACACCAGAACGCCCTAATATTTACTCTGTACTCACTTCTCAGTCATTCCTCCCATGGAATCATTAATGGTCTATCACCTTCTCACAAGAAGACTCTGCCGTCCACTTCAAAATGTCTCTAAAATAGCGTGGTACCCTTAGGGATTCAGTAAAACAGCAGGCAGAGCTCTCCCAAGCTCTACAAGTCAGCCAAGGTGGCCACTGCCCTGGAAGGGACTTGGCCAGGTCGGGAGCTGCAGAGACCCAAAAGCCCATCCTAATTCATGTGTCCTCGCTCTTGCAGACAGTTTACCCCAAAAGTTACCTTGCTACAGCTGACTCAGTAACATAGAGTTATGTCAGTGTAACAACAGAGATGCCAGGATCCTTTTCTGTCTCCAAAGATTCCTCTCTGCAGTTCCTGTCAACTCCACACGAGCGCTACTTTTCCCATATCCCCCAGACGCGCTGCAGCAGGGGATGACATGATGGAGGAGAGGGCAAGAGATCTAAAAGAGAGGGAAGGAGAGGAACCAGGGTATTTTGTTCTGCAAAGGCCTTGCCAGGACTGAAGCCTCACAGGGTAGGACCTGGCTGTAATTCAGAAAGTGAATGATCAGCTTCTGAGGGTCCATTTGCTCCACTTCAGCAACACCCAACTTGTGAAAAGAGTTCAGAGCTCATTATAATCAGGCCAGGATTATTCCCTGCAAGCAGAAACTCCTTCTAATGAGCTTTAAGTTTAACATATTTTAATTTCATATACTCCTACAGAATTAGGAAGGTGACATTCCATAGCACACCTCCAAATTCCCCTACCACAACTGAGAGGCATGGTACCCTATACCTCTCACATTGACCCCGGGGTTCAGGGTGTGCAGGTTCTTACCATGATATTTCCCTTCCCTCCTCCTCCATTTGCCTGAGAGAGACTAAGACCCGAAAAGATAACGCAGTCTGCCATTACCAGATAGAGAAAGAAATGGGCAAAAACAGTCCCTTTGAAAAGAGGTGGGATGTTTAGTTTAGATAGAGAGAAACGCCATCTCTCCACATAGAAGCAGATTTTTTAGTTGTTTTGGGTTTGGTTTTTTTCATGGTTTCCTGCTGCCTTGGTCCTGAATAATCTGTAACCAACTGTGTTCATCAGTCTGTGCTCGCCAGGCTGACATGCCCTTCTCTGCAGGTGGTCATTCTGGTGAACATCATCCAACTGTTTCAGAACGGCAATAATATCAAGTAAGCCCTGGCAAGGAGTCTTCTGGTACTAGTAGATTTCAATCATGATAATTCTTATTAAATCTGATACGCTGAATGAATACACACATTTTAATTACTCATCTAAGGAATTGTATTATCACACGCATAAATATTCAAGTTCTGTGATTAACCTTTACCAAGTGATTGGGCTACGGTGAAAGAGATAAGCTAATTCTAGGCAGAAACTTTGGAAGTACTTAGCTACTTGAATACACCCATGACTTCGATTATAAGAACACTAAATTCGTTCTTGACGTACAGGTGGGGTACTGGTAAAGAGTTGAATATTTTGGTCACCAGTCACAGCACAGCTGGCAATGAAAAAATATAACATTTATTAAAATGTGATTACACCATTGGCAGTTATAAATTTTAATCAGTTTTATTAACTGTAGCATTAGATAAATATTGTATTTTTATTACCAATATAAGTGGGAAAGTGACTATTGTATTTATTCAAAAAAATATAGGTTCTGAAGGCCATGAGCTAGAAAATAAAAGGGAAGATGTTGAAGCTCCATTTCAACGTTAAAAAAATGCCTAAATGATACAAAGCAATACATCTGTAAGAATTATTTTTAAATACATAACTCCCAACTTTTACTGGAAGACAAATTTATCTTTTCAACAATCTAGCATTTAATTTTATCTAAAAAAACATAAAAATCATCATATCGAAGGCACATTTGAATAAATATCTTGCCATTCCTCTTCGTGTTTTTTCATTATCAAATCATCCTGCATTTGGTTTGTTGTGGAATAGACACAAGGAGTCCTAACTTGCATGTCATTCACACAGTGGATGATCCACCAAGATAAGACAAGTGAGGAAAGGAAAAATGAGTGTAAAATTATTTACTCTTCAGATCTGTGGAAGAAGTAAACCATAGGAGATCTTCGATCCTTAAAGTATTCACCTCTGGCTTCTGGCAAGTCTCGCAGGATCGCATTTGTTGCTATACTTTGAGGTCTGACATTGCAAAAAGATGCCTCATGACAATTTCAGAACTTTCTAGAACACATCCCAATAAAACTGTTAAGCAACTACACACTTTTAATCCTTTTCTAAAATAAAAATAATAATCTAATTTTGGATGCCCGTGCCTCCGTTTCCCAAGTAAATCAGTAAGAGCATTTTTTCACGTGGATATTGCAAGGACAAAATGCCTTAAAGTGGGTAAATTATCCAGATTCTACATTAACAGAAGCAATCCTCTCTTACTTGAAACAGATCATTAAGAAACACAGGCAAAGGCTCGTAAGTTCCTTGAATTCTATCTTTATTAAGACCCAAACATGTGAGACCTACTTAATCCAACCGATGGATAGCTTTGGCATGTTGGCTTGTCTCTCCTGCTCTCTTCCCGTCCCCAGGTCAGAAGGGGTATTATAGTAAGTGCCAA
>WEIS01095989.1:0-18650 GCA_013389965.1 Todus mexicanus
CCAAAGTGCAGGGCATAACATATGGGGCAATTACACCCTTAGACCCAACGCCAATCAGTTACATGAACAATTCTCAGGGGCTGAGCTTTAGCACTGTGTTAATTGTCAATCCAGGAGTAGGCCCGTATATATTCTCTTCTTGATCCACCACAGGGTAAATTGGCGGTGTTACAGATTTGCATCTGTGCTGTTGTTTTCTGCTGTTGTATTGTATGGGCTTGGGCTGCTTTGTAGCAGGCCTTTTTAGGGAAGCTTGAGAAATAGTCTTCAGCGTTTATTTGAGATGTGCTTGTACAACTCAGGCGATTTGCAAAATGCAATTTGTCTAGTGCTCTTCCTCTCTCGCCCCAGCATAAATGCAATAGATCCTGCTGACTCCATGGCAGTGAATCCCTGCTTCAGCTGCTCTGTTTTAGAACGCTGCAATTTAATGAATTGTCACTGTCTTCTGGAATTTTACTAACCAATACTGTGAAATGACACACTAAATGAAGCACTCGATGAAACCTGTTATACAGATACAAAAAGCTGAAAATTCCTCTTTACTACGGCTATAAATCCACATGAACTTTTCTTAAATAATTGCTATATATTGCTGTTTTGTGATTAGTCATAGGCTCCTGTATAAGCCAGGACAAATTAAGCCAATGCAGCTAATGAAGTAGGCAATAAATACCCACAAAAGAATAATCTTAATACAAATGCTAAAAGAACAACATTGTAAAGAAAATCTCTGTCTACACAAATCAAATAGGAAATAATCTTGGAAAAATCTGAAAATGAGTACAAGCGCTACTGACTGTTACTCAGAGCAAAGAATTATTGATCCTTGCCTGCTTCTATTGATTTTATGTCACTTCTGTGATTTAATCATGTTTTCCTTGTTATCTCTTTGCAGTCTTTCTTCTATTGTCTGGTATGAAATCTCAGCCAAGGCCTTTTCAGCCTGTGGTGGTGGATCAAAATAACTTTGCCTTCCATTTGCATTGTTTTAAAGAAATGATTAAACAATCAAGCTTAGCTGATCCTTAGACAGGATTACACAGTATAAATGCTTCTCTGAAGAATGAAAATGCCTCCGTTTTGCCAGGGACTCAGAAAGGTTGTGAAATGATTCTGCAGACTATCCAGTGTGCAAACCTATGCAAAAGTGTCAAAGAGCTTGGCGTTCACATTAATCCATCTATTAGATTCTTTTAAAAATATTCAAATTGTGTTAGAACTTTTGGCTACTGAAGTCTATGGGAAGAAATTTGCATGTAGGAGGGACAAACCTCTCATTTTATTAAAGTAGTATGGCTACTGTTATGCAAACTTCTCACCAAGATAGTACTGTGTTTTTTCTACAAAGTGCTCAAATTTCACTTTCAGGATAATGGCTGCAGTGAAGAGCAAGATTTGCCCTAATTCTTGAGTTATGTTAAGACATACACATTTATGTTTATGTTTGCATTATTGGTTTTGAAGTTAAAAAAAAATCTAGAAAAGATCATTTCTCTGAAAGAGCAAATACAAGCTACATATTAATAGGCTTACACAGTGAGGTAGACACTAATAGGACAATATTTAGATATTTACTACTCTACAATTCACTATTTCCAGAACATATTTATTGAATTTTTTTCCGCAATTTTGATTAGAACATATTTTGTGCACATTGTTGCACACAACTGGCCAAATACTGTAGTTCCCTCACATGTATTTGAAATTGTTGATGTTAGATGTTTCTTGCTTTCTGGATCTGTTTCCATAATGGAGCAGCTTGTTCAGTCTTTGTATTAAGATTCCATTTGCAAAGGGTTCAGAAAGGTTTAATATAGAGTCAGTGGATTTATGAGTGTGTTACATACATAATTATTATAGATGGCTATAAGCACATCAAAAGGAAATGTAATAGATGTTTGTAAGCTCTGGCTACATGAAACCTGCTGGACTCTAACAACTGAATCACCATTTATTAAATGTATCTTAATAATCAATCATAGCCTTATTATAGCTTTTAAGATAATGTTCAATTATTTATTTTTCCATTCGAATCTGGACTTTCTCACCTAATATATGCATAGGCCATAGTAAATTCCACACTGGGAGAGGGATGCATTACCAGTGGATGGGAATTGCAGATTATTATACAGGTTTCCACGACCCAAAATCTAGTCCATGCAAATATATATGTGTGTGTGTGTGTATATACATACACACTTCTTATGTTCTTGTTTGAAACTCTTAATGAGATTCTGATACACTGCATATTGTATAAGAACAGAAAGATATTTTCCTGGATTCATTTTTTGTAGACCATAATGTTGCATGGATCCATGGGACCTTTTTGTATGCAACGGACCATGCAAACCTCTCAGCTTTTCTCTTTGCATCTTTGAGCTGTAGTTGAAAAGATGTAAAGTGTCTTCAAAACCACTAAATTTCTGCCCATCAAAATGGGTAGAGGTTGGTCTTTTGCAATGTGGTGACCCAGTTGGCTTTCCAATGGGCATCTGTGACAGACAAAAGGTCAGTTTGAGGCAGAAATCAGAGTGGGTGGGGAAAAGAACAACACATGAAAATACCACTGTGCTACTTCTTGCCCTATGACAAAGATAGTGTGGGAGGATGGATTGGAAATGCAAGTGAGAGCTTCCCTGGGCATCCGCAAGTTACTCTTTGCAGCAGCCCAGTGTAACTTCTGTGTTCTAGTTAACATCATGTGCTCAAAGTCCTCAAATATAAATAGTTACTGGTGACTCATTCAGTGTAATTCTTCAGCTATGTCAGTGGGACGCAAGGGTGGCCTTATGGGTAAAGGCATGGCTTTCAGGCAGGAAGTGAACATTTCATTCTTGCCACTTGCCACAAGATAAGTCATAAGGAATTCCTTTAATCTTTCCATTTGTAATCTGGTGAAAAAGAGAGAAAAAATGTTAGTCCTTTCAGAGCAGTATTGTGAACTCATCCGAGGTCAGCAAAGCATCCATTTGTCTATGGCAGGGTTGCCAAGGACTGCCAGGGCCTCTCTGCCTGCTTTTCTTATGTCAAGGTCCTGGAGAGCTAGCCTGGCTGCAACTGCTGATGGCAGGACAAGGGCTTGGATGAGAGAGAGGCTTTCCTGCTTGGAAAGGGGGAGATATGTCTCAGGAAGCAGCAGGCCCAACTACCCCACCATTGTGGCAAGGTCAACAAGCCCAGATCTCCTCCCACCCCTGGAACATCCATCTCTTCTCTACCATTTTTTACCAAGCAAAACCATCTCTGCCTCTCTCATGCTCTCGCCCCTCATCTTTGATCAAGAAATATTTGATTTTACATGTGGTGCTGAGAAGTCCTGGGCTAATTCAGGGCAAACTCTTTTCCAGGTATGACTTCTTGAGACCTTAGGCTTGCCTGAGCATTTCTGGAAAAGCCAATATAAAGCTATTCAGTGCAGATATGATCTATGGACTATACCTCTCATTTTAAAGCATATCTGGAAAAGAAATAGAAATTAAGTAACACTGCAGAACTGTTCAGCTTTGTGTAGGAAAAGATGCTTAATTTCTTAGGATTTTACAGCTGCTCATTGTATGAGTTTATGATTAATTAAAATCATATAAACTGCAGGACGATATTTGCTTTTAAATCTCAACCTCTTTTTCAGGAGAACAGGGGCACCCAGATGCTGAAGTTAGAAGGGTTTGCGCTCAGTCTTTACTGACCTTTGTATTTCAAAAGCTACATAACCTGGTCCTGAGTGAGCTGAGAACCTGCTCTCTGCAAGATGATTACACAGTGAAACTTGAAACAAAAGTTTTGAAATCAAATCATCAACTGCATCCTTGTTTATTTGCTCAGGGGAAAGCAGGGTTTAACAACAAGAATGTGAAACTGGCAAAATCCACAGGATCCAAAGCATTTAATCTATATTCAGTTTTTGGTCAAATGCAGGGTTGATTTAATTTGTACTTTATTCAACCTGAGGCTCCCTTACAACTTAGATTTGCTCTCATTTCGGTATGTGTAGGGTACGTCACCTGTGTGTCTCCTCTCCCTGTGCCTCACTACTCCTGAAGGGTACAATTCTATACTGGGAGTCATGTAAGCAGAAAGCTGTGAACCAAGGAGCTATGCTCAATGGAGAGCTCTGCCCTGTTCCGAAGCTGGGCTTAACCTTCCTCTTGTTACTTGCATGTTTGATATCAGAGTTTTCTGACGAAGCATTTCAATAGCAGCACACAGCTTACTCCCATATATTCAACAAATAGGTTATTGACAGTGTTAAACTAGAGTAACAGATTAAAAAGGGCAAATATTTTCACAGTGCAATAGAGAGTGCAGCTCTGTTGTGGAGCTGAGCTCTTCTCATGCAGAGGAAAGACTTGATATATAGTGAGAAAGCCTCACAGTGCATGCATCTAACCGCCTTCCCTAAAAGGCTCCTGACTTGATGTAATGTCTGTATAGCTGCTATTCTTTGCAAGTTCACTTCAACAGCTACATCCTGGTATCGGGTTTTGTTATATTATACTGCTGTGCTAACGCTTACACGTTTGTTCTTGCTGATAAACGTCTCCTAATATTGAGTTATGTATCAGGTTATTGCAGGAAATCTGAGTGAAGATGTAATATTTCACATGCTTACCTTAAGAGGGAAGAACTGCTAATATCATGAATAATTTCTCACAATAGAGATCCAAGCTGTCAGCTCCAACTATAATATCTGGGCCCCAAGGGAACTCAGGTTTTCATCTGGAGGTGTACAGATCCAAAGGAAAATTTGGCAGTGTTATCTTGACAGTGGTGGAGAGTTCTACTTCCTTACTCCAGAGTTCCGTTAAATACATCAATAGATATGCTGTATTATGAATTTTTAAGCACCTCTCTAGAGACAGTACTTAATACAGAATATTTGAGGACTCAGCCACTGCAGGGTTTGTTTGGTGCCTTAGAAATGTTTCTGCTGGGTAGATTTCTGTGGGAGCAGAGTTCGGCCCTTTATTTTAATCTGTCTTCTTTTAAGATGAATGTGTTTGTTCTTAAGGTCCAGGTGACACTGGCAGATTCTTTTAGCATCTCCAGACACCATGGCGGGAAGATGCTATAAATTTGCTTGAAAGCATAAGATTTTTTTAGCATTGACCAAGACAAAATGAAATGTTCTATTATTTTCGATGTTCTTACCA
Source organism: Todus mexicanus (assembly GCA_013389965.1). NCBI lineage: Eukaryota > Metazoa > Chordata > Aves > Coraciiformes > Todidae > Todus > Todus mexicanus. Next base: position 5,154 of record WEIS01095989.1, read on the forward strand.
TTTTCCTTAAAAAAAAAAAATAAAATCAAAGTTACACAAAGAAATTATTTCCCTTTTGAGGAGAAATGAGAAGCTCGTGTTTCTTAAAGAGAAGAGGAGCACAGAACAAGATCCTGCAACACCATCAGCAAAGACTCCAAGTGTGTGAAATACTTTCTGCCATTGTTGCAGACTGGATTTCTCTGAAATGTCTCACAGATGTGAACAACCCAAAAGTGCTTTCTGCTCCATTGTTTAACAAGAGACAGGACAAAACCTTCAACATCGCCTGCAAGAAATGGGCTTAATTTTGCATGCTGGGGTGCACTGTTAAACTTAATGGCTGCTTCAAACCCTACAGAAGATGAGAGGCCTCCACAGAACCTTTTGTGCTTAGAGGTTTGGTGACAATGTCAGAAGGTTTCGGAGACAGGGTGGCAGAACCCAACAGTGGTCATTTGTCAGTCCACATGATTCTGCAATCATTCCTACCCTGTGTGCCAACAAAGACATGGAAGTTTCTCATTTAAAGAGGCTGAAATAATTAATAATACAGAACTTCCTTCACTTGTCCTGACAGAGGTCTTGCTCTGTAACCTGAAGTTCAACATATTCTGGCATCTCAGTAAGGGAAGTGAATTTTTTTAAAAGCATAACTTCATAGTATATAAAGTCAACTCCAGCATTAAGCTTAATATATGCCTTTAATTATGTCAGAATTCTTTAAAGCCACAAAATTCTTCCCAGTGCTATAGTTCACTTTGAAGAGTTAGCTTTTAAGGTTGTGTGAAACCCCCCCAATATTTTACCTTGGTATTGGACATTGTTTTGCCTTTAGCCTCTGGTCGCACTGCTCAGCTGATGTCAACATGGCAGATTTTTCACTTGCTTGCACCAACTCATAATGAAACTAGATGCTGTATTAAAAACAACCAACCAACCAACCATAACACAACAAAATAAAACACTGATGACTGTATTTTTTGTGCAAGTATGTGAAAACAAGCAGAGAAAATGAACTTGCAGCTATATTTTAAAGAAACTAAAATACATACAGGTTAGTAAGCAGGAACACACACCACTCTGGCAAGGAAAAAGGTTTGCACTCTGATGTAAAGATCAGCCAAAGAGAAAATGGTTAAAGAGGTAGTGAGACTCATCGGAGAGGCCAGTGATCTGACGGCAGGCGCTCAGAGGTGTCTCACATTTCCACATAACATTTCTTGAGCTAACAAACATTGAAAAGGCAAAACCATGTTTGCAATTTGCAGGTAAATAATGGCTGTATTAGCTAAGGTATTTCTGTGTGTCACTATCTGCTCTCAAGCTAGGTTTAAACTGCAAAATCAGATGCTGCTAGCAGAGCTGGTATGTCAGAACAGAAATGGCAATGCAAACCTTGTCCACTTACACCAGACTCTCTGCTTGAATCACCGCGGTCTTGTCAGCTATATAAAAAACTGCTTATAGGCTCAGGGAGATCGATTTGGGCATCTTAAATATCTCTGCATAATCATGGCTGGTGGCTATTTTCAGTCTGCGCATACTTGGTGTGAAGGGGCAGTATGAACCTGTATCCAGGCTTGCATGTGATAATATCAGATGTTTGACCACTTCCTGAGTACGCCGCCACTGTCCTCAGAATGTTTGACCAAGCAGAGGTGTTTGAACCATATGGTCTAGCTCTTCTTGCCAATCCAGAAATGTGTATCTCTGACAGGTTCAGGTTTTTTTTGGCTTAGCCCATCAAAATGTGTTTGATATGATAGTGCTGTCTGTTTAGAGGTGGTCACATGAGATAACTGCACGTGTTTGGTTTCAAATTAAACCCTATTTCAGAAGATTTGTAACAGTTGTGATGTTTATTCTTTCACAACATAAGGAGGCTGCCTATGTGTTGGAATAAGGAAGATGTCCTAAGGAAATTGTAGTTCCCTTATGCAAGGAAGGCTAGTCACTTAGGAACAGCAAACAGAAAGAGGAAATGTCTACCTCTCATTCATAAAACATTGAAGGTGTCCTAAAATGTAAGATTTGGATTCAGAGGGGGTGTTACGTTCCTAAGCATTATTGATTTAACAGGAAAGAAGGATTAGTACCTGGATAGATCTAGCATTGTGGCTTAAATTAAGCAAAACATGTCTAATTGAAAGCAAGTGCCGTATCCCATTGCAGTCAGTGGGATGTAAGTACATGCCTGTGTTAGACACAGAGGGAGAGACTGCTGAATTGGTGCCTGAGCGAGGGACAAAACTGGTTTATTTATAAGCACTCTATTTATAACTTTTGCTGTGTTGGAATACACTAATTCATTTTAAGTGCCCTATCTCTGCGAATGAGCTCATAGCTCTCGAGAAGGTGAAGTTCTCTGTCTGCACTGCCTTTTCTAATGCAGTTCTGTTCTCATCAAACAGGTCTGAGGTCCCCACCACGGAAAACACCACCTAGGAGGGAATCAAGAAGACAAGTATGTGCCATAGCAACCTGTTAAATTGAGAATATACACCAGGATGGCAATAGCGTGGGTCTTTTTGCCATGGAAGAGTTGGGCCAGTAGGGCAGAAGTAGCATTGCAGAAGGTCTCGGTTGAAGAGAGCTTGACGCAAGGGAGGCAGCATGTGATGTGGGACCCATCCATCGAAATGCATTGGGGGGGCTTTTGGAAATGGGTTGGAATGAGCTTAGGCACACAACACAGAGCACATCTCTTAGACTCTGGCTATAGCCACAAGTTTGCTGGTGTATGGTCAAAGGCAGCAGAGACCATTCGTGCCCTGTGGCTGCATGGCCACTGGGGAACAGCATGGAGGAGGGTGTTGCCCTGCCATCCCTGAGGTCACCCTAAACCCCTTCACACAGCCCTGTTTACCAAAGCCTTTCCATGTATTTGAAGATTTGGCCCACAGATAGCAGGATGAGTAGTCTACAGTATGGTTCTGCTGCGTCTCACTTGCCTGTTGAGTTAGCTCTGTCTGTCCTGGGAGATAAGTAAAGTCTCTTCTTTATGGAAGAGGTCATAAGGCCAGTCTGGTTATGGACAGCAAAGCTGAGCCCTCCACTTCCAAGGAACAGAAAATGTAAAATCATCTGAAGCTGAGGCTGGAGGAGATACAGGATATTTCTCTTCCTCCTCTTTAAACAGAAGCTGCCTGTGAAGCCATTGTCCACATCCCTGGCAACATATGCATGAATTTCAGGTCATCTGCTTCAAAGGACGCACCCCTGGAAGCAGGAGGAGGTGTGTTTTGTGTGGGGCAGGCTCCCGACTTGCACCTCTTTCAGGGAGCTCTGAGTCATTATTTGATCCTGGTGAGAGTGGTAAAGGCGGTTCTGGTCTGCCCCCACATTTCAGGCTCAACTTCTTCCTCATTTGTGGTCCTATCCTGACAGCATCTTGATTTTCCAGTTTGGCCCTTGTCTAAATTTGAAACTGGATCACCCAGTCAAATCCCATCCCCAAGCCAGATAATCCCGAAGAAACCCCTGGAATTCTCCTTTATTAATAGGTATATTTTAGGGAAGTCTTTGTGGAGATGCCATCTGAAGCTCCAGGAGAGGACAAGCAAATGGAAGGGGGTGACAAAATTATATACAAATTTCACAATATAACCGTAGTCTCATGGTTACAAACCATGCAGCCTCAACTTCGATAGCTTTCTTTTAAGCCCTGAGCACATAAAAGCAAGTAAACTAGACATTGCAAAACATGTGCATTCCCCATGCTAGTTCTTCTCCAGAAATAATAAGAAACGAAAGGTTAAAAAGGGGGAAGAAAACTCCACAACACTACAAGAGTTTGTTTTTTATTTTTTAAAAATATATTAATACTAGTTTGGCTAAAGTGGCCTTCTCTTGTGTTTCTATCCTGAACACAAAGGAAATATTTTCAGGAGCACAGAGGTTTTTTTGAATGCAGCCTGCTCTTGGCTTTATCTTTATTTTCTATCAAGTAACTGAAAACGAAACAAAGATCTCAGACATAGGTACATCTTTAAGAGAATTTGCTCACTCTTAACTTTGTTTGAATGGGTAAACCTCCTCACTGTTTGCCCTGAAAGCTATTCTAACAGAGAGCTGTTTTATCAACGCTGGCAGCTCAGAAAGGAGAGGCATTTTCTTCCACCTTCAGTGCAGTTTTCTATGCCACTGTTGGGGGGTGGGAAGTTGACCTTACGTGGACCCTCAAGACAAAACCAGAGGCTTTAAGCAAGTGAAGAATAGGCAAACACTAGCCAGCAGTTGCCATATACAGAGTACACTGCTCAAAAATCCCAGAAATCTCACTGATAGAGCGTTACACTGTGACTGGGTAGTGCTTCTCCCCTTGTAATTTATACATGTGTCAATAGGAGATTACGCCTGTAAGTACAGACTCGGCAAACTCACTTCTAGTGTTTATTACGGAATTTTTCAGGAGAAAAGTAAAAAAAAGTGCTGCAGGTATTTTCCCCAGTCACAGTGCCTTGGAATGATGAAAGTGCCTCGGGAGCTGTTTTGTAAAAACTCTTGAACAATGCGTTTAAACAGTTCCTTTAAACAATAGACAGTTTTCTGGGCTTTGGGGAGAGTGTTTGTAGCTTAGAGCTTGATATTAAAATTCGCAGAGAAGTAGATGGCCAATAAATGGTCTGCTTGTAATTGCTCATTGAACAAAAGTCCCTAAATCTGAGTATCTCTGAATTTTGCAGTGTGTGAGAAGCAGGTCTGAATTCTTCTGACCCATGTCTCTGGGCTATGAGAAATCAATAGTAGAGCAGTGAGTTTAAAAAATACAACTTATACCTGCATTGCACACGTTTTAATTTATCTCAAGCCTGTTTGGAACAGGTTCAAGAAAAACTGAATTAAGCTACTACTTAAACTGTAGCAAGAATGTCCACAGACCATTTGCAGTGATTTAATGGAATAAATTTGGGGAAAAGAAGTATCACAAATTTCCTGGTCTTTACCCAGAAATGGGTTTGTAGTTGAGGCACTGGAATGGATTTTAGGAAATCTTGTTTCTATTTCCTGCTCTTCCAAGTCATTTATCCTCTCTGTGCTTCTATTCTTTACTGCTCAAATAGCCATAATTAATAAATCTCTGCTAGGCATGCGGCAAGGGTGAAATCGTATTTGCTCAAAGAGTAAATGATGTGTATTAGAGGAAAAACGTAACCAAGGACAGGTAAGGCATTTCAACACACTAGCTGTTACTGTTCCAAAATTTCCAAATCCTGGAAATCTTACACATTCTGTTAGAAACTGAAGTTCTAATGGAACTATTGAAGTTCTAGCAGAACTGGTTTCTAACTGCATTGATATGTTTAGTTCTTTTACAAGAAAGTGTGGGGAGTTCCGTTGTAGTGCAAATGTTGTGTCACAGCTCTCCAGGAAGGACCATGACAGTTTGGTGCTTAGATGCCATTAATCAGGGATATTTGCACACTTTCACATTAATAAATAAATAAATAAATAAATGAATGAATAAATAAATAACCAACCTCCATATTTGAAGCTTTCTCATGGAACTGAGGATTCTCCAACTGACTCCAATGGATTTTCACTGTATTTCCAGGGCTGAAGTATTAGTTCTATCACAAGACTGCATACAAAAATAACTACCTCAACATTCCCAAAAAAATATTTTCAAGCTGATTTAAATACAAAAAAGTTAAAAAACCCTGATGCTGAAGCACATCTTTATCTCCAGTCCCCAAGCTTAATTTTAAAATTATTTCCAAAGCCAACATAGCTGTTTCTGTAATTTTTTTTTTCATTCTTGTCATATGCAACACATGTAATGCAAACATCACAGTGCTGTGATCTAGAAAGTGCAACTTGCTCTTCATTCAGCTGAGATGACTTAACATGTTGCTTTGCCTTGCAGCTGCATTACATAAACATTGTTAATGATGAAATGTGGGCTGAGTGCTCAAGTATTGGAGTAATCCAAGGCAATATCAGTGACAAGTTTTTTTAAACATTATCTAAAATACAGCAGATGAATGTCCCACGAGGAAAACTGTTCCTTGGGAGACAGGGTCATGTATTGGTAATTCTTACTTTGTTTGATCTGCTGGTGAAAAGTATGGAGAGACATGTCTTGGTATGTGGAATCCAGACATGCCTATTTGTGGATGAGGGTGTGGTTTACTGCAAGATATCTCAATGCAACAATGAATAAAATACTCTTTTTTTTTTTTCCTCAGAGTTTGCATAATATTAGTGACTGTCATGCAAACAGAGGCTCTACTGTCATCAAAACTCTTAATCAAGGGCCTAATAAAAACTGTCCACAAAGTCAGTGGAGTTTAGGAAGCAATTCATCTCAACCTGAGCTAGACATTTACACTAAGTCAGATGAACCTGTCCCTTTGCTTCTGGAAACAGACAGACACCAGGTAAGCTCTGCATTGTGTCTGAACTGGTTTGGTGGGAATTTTTAGCTTTCCGGTCTTCTATGTGAACTCTTGCTCCTACAGAAATTGCTTTATGGTCTTTGTTGATTATATGGAGGAAATGGGATCTTAGATCTAAGAGGCTCATTTGAAAGGCATGTATATGAACAAACGCACATGCTCGAATGTTCACACATCACACACACAAGCAATGAAATCCATAGTTCAAAACCACATTTTCAGAGCTTTTGCTACCACTGAATCACTGAAAAGATGCACTCAGCTCAAATACTGTAAACCTCAGTGTGTTGTCTCTCTAGATTGTCAAAATAGAAATAACGTCCAAAACATACATTTTCTGTTAGCTTTTATTATTCTATTTACTTGAACAATGATGAACAGCAGAATTCTCTGTCTTTTTGTTCACAATCTTTTTCATAGTCACTGTAGATTTGATTTCAGACCACGTTGGGTGATACTCATTCAGACCAACTGCTTTCAACGGGATCTTATTTTAATGTCAAATCACATCTATTGATTTAAGAATTTGCCACAGTGAGTTGATGCTGGTTTTGTTAATATAAATTAAATTGATAATGTCCCCTTAGTACTGAGTAGCTAAAAACCATCTTTGTTTTGAAACTGAGCTCCGTCAAAACACAAATCCCACTATGAATAGAGGACTGAACGATTACAACAGCCATATGTTTATAAATGAGTAATAACCTTTACATCAGCAGAGTCCTTCACCAGGAACATCACAGATGGCGATATTTACAGTAGTTGTCTCTGAAGGGCTGACACCTAGGGTGGGTGAGCCTCCGTTAGTACAAGCAATCTTAAAATGGCAATTTTTGACCTTCCAGGCTGGACAATGGAGGAGTTTCATTTTCCAGAGATTTTTTGCCTCCCTTCTGTCATCAGTTTTGCTACGTTGCTTAGTGACCTTCCGGCACTTGACCAGTTGGCGATTTTCAGAATGCAGGAAAATGTTCATCGAGAACAATGCAAATCCAAGTGCCAGTTTTCCTCAATACCCTGCTTTTGTATCTGTACAATCCAAAACCTGTAGGAGTTGGAGAGATATAATACTGCAGCAAGTAGGCCTCTAAACCAGCTATTGAAAATTCATATGTTTTGATGAGATAGCACATAAAACAGTAGCTGGCACCAGGCCACAGTCTGATTGCAAATGTTCATATTTGTTGGCAAAAATGAGTCTTCTGTGACCTCCCAAGGTCACTTCTCCAGATTTCTCTCTCTGATTCATCAGTAGCAGTTTTGCCAGTGTGTGCAAGCACACAACTATGAGCTTTTCTCTTTCTCCTCTGCTGGCCAAGTGCCACTTCTGAGCAATAAAGTTTCCGGAATTGCTTCTGAATATTGCCTGTAACATTTGCCCTGCTCCGGCTCCTTCTGCTTGCAGAGATATGGCAAGAGAGTGAGCAAAAACTCACCCACATGCAACATCAGAAAGTCAGACGGCTGCTGGAATGCCACACGGTCTACAAAAATGCTGTGAATTTAGGGCGTTCTAAGGCTGAGAAATTCTGTTCCAGGAGGAATAGCTTCTTCTGAATGGGGAAGGGGATTTGGATGCCTTAGGCACGCTGAGATTCTTGGCTTTCTGGAAGATGCATGAGGTTTCTGCTCTTGTTTGACCAGTCAAGTTCTGCCAAGGTTCTGTTTCAGCAGCCACCAGAACTGTCCGTGTTCTCAGTGGCAGGGGCGAGGAGGATTTCTGAAGAAGACACCTCAATTCCCCAGCCCACACTTTCATTGGCTTCATGGGCAGGTGCATCTTTCCATTCTGGCCTTGGACTGTCCCTTTGCAGTGCTGGTTAGCTTGTGATGAGATGATTGTTTCGGGAGCACTGAATGCAAATAATAGAGTGTTGCCCAAATCTCGGATCTCCACACCCATCACCCTGCGTGGACACTAACCACTTTCTCTATTGGTTTCCCTTGCTACCCTGTTGGAGTGTCCAGTCTGAACTATTCACTCCTCTATCGCAACTGACCTCTCAGGGATCAAAATCCTGGCGCTGTCCTTTCCCTCAAACACTGAAGCACTTTAGCCTAGGGTCTCCTCTGGTTTTACTCTGGTTTTAAGTTCATTGCATCCTATTTACACCTTCCCTTGTCAGTGAGGCAGCATTTATTTCCCCTTCACCATGGTGAAGGGCTCAGGAAACCTATCTTATGACTCAATCTGTACATTTTCATAGTCATTTTGTCCACAGTTTATCCAGCTCTGAGTTCCTTACTCCCCTCTATGCTTCAACGTAAAACACTGGCCCTTCTAGTGAAATCAGCTACATAGAAATACCATAAACTGCCACAGGTCCCCTGATGGTACCTTTGACTCCTGCTGCAGGGTTTCAGATTTAATGACTTGGAATGGGTAGCAGATACTAATGGTTTGCACATCTGTTACACTGCAGCTGGAGAGTGTGTTCCTGTGTTAGGGGCTTGTTTTCATGTACTGAAAGTAGATGGACAAAAATAAAGGCTCATTAAATATTGAAAAGAAAGGTATCTTTTTTTTTTTTAGTCAGAATATTTATGTCTCTTCTTAAAAACAAAGTTTATAAAAAGAAAAATCTCATCTCTTCCTTCTGGTATGAAATTATTCTCTTTAGCAAAGGAATACATCTGTGTTTATTGAGTTCATCTCTATTTTCACTTCATTCTCTCATCAAACTGTTCCTCTTTGTTGCTGTGGTGCTGTAAAATAGTGTGGAGGATTCAGTCCCTTCACAGGCAGGGAATTCAAACATGCACTTCCCTTTTCAGCTATTCCCATTGCTCCAATAAAAAAATGTTACCTATGCATTAAAACTTTGCAGGTCTAGAATGCATCAAGCAACAAAACATTTCAGAAAACATTTAAATCACTGCCCAACAGAAGAGTGCCTTACTTTCTGTGCTCCTCTGATGAAAAGCAAAACCATGGGTTTGCTTTGTATTTTGAGACCTTGCAGCGTTATCTTCTTTGAACCTTCGTCATTCTTTGTTTTTTGCCGTCGAAATGACACCACAAGGACGTCTGTCCTCACTAAAGTTCTCCTTTTCCTAATAATACATCATTCTGTGCACCTAAACATACTCAAGCAAGTGGCCTTTCTCATGTAGGGTACGAAGAAGAGAGAAAGAAAATGCAGTCAGATCCTGAAGAATCTATGCTGAAGTAAACAAATGCAACAAAAATACTACCCTTACAATCAATGAATGCTGACTGAACTCAGTGGGAGCTATCCACATCCATCTGAGCACAGGCTTTGACTCGCCTTAGCAGTAAAGTTTAGACATGAACCTGACCTTGAAAGTTCAAGAGTTTTCTGATTTAAAGTTCTAGTTTGATCTCATCTGCATACGCAACAGCAGGACAACAACTTCTGTTTTCCCCTCTTTGTTAAAGAGATCATAACTTGCTTTGCTTTTCAAAAGTTTGTTCTTTTCTTGGAAGAAAATACAAGAAGGAAAACAGGGGTTTGGATTATTTTTTTTCTTTCATTTTTTACAAGTTGATAAAAACAGGAGAAAAGAGAACTGCAGATGATAGAAGAGAATTGTTTTATCTGAGGAAAAAGAAATGGTTTATTTACAATAACTAGTTTTATTGCACAGACCTTGGTTTTTTCCTTCTCTTTGCACAGCAGACAGAAGATGGAATGGCACTGACTGTGAACATGAATATAAAGGTATGCATGGATGTAGGACTTTATGAACTGCATGGGGTAGGAGTGTTGATTAGTGTTGCTGAGTAACAGATTAATTCCTTTAGTACTTTCCCGTAAACACGCCTGACTGTTTATACAGTCAGGGGCTTTAAATTGATGCATAACTTGAATTCTGCCTCTCTTGTCCATGTGAGCTGACATCACCTGTTTCTTCAGCCCGTTTCAGATTTTCTTCTTTGCCTGCCCTTTCCCTCAGCTGCGATCTGCACTCCGCAGTGCTTTGTGGGACTAGCTGCAAAAGCTGCATGATCGTGGCTGAGCTTTGCCTGTATTTGCTTCCTCCCAGTGATCCGGGGACAGAACAAGGATGGGTGCAGCTTGGTGCTGAGTAGCCACTCAGGGTTTCAGTACTGAAAGGGTTAGGACTGCTAACAGGAACCCTCCCATTGATTTTTCACTACGAACAAGTTCAGGCCCTTCTTCAGTAAGTTACTGACACAAGTATCACTGTTGGTAATAGTGGCCCTGCAGCAGATGGAGCGCTTCAATTATCTTGGGCCTGTGATGAATGAGTGCTATTGACAGCTGCTGCAAAATCCATAGTAGACCGAAGACTGCACAGACAATTATGATAGCACTGGTAAACATATGGCAGGATTTGGTCTCTTAAAAACCTACAAACTCAAGGCACTGCTGCCCTTGGGTTTGGTCCAGAGCCAAGTTCTAGGTTGAACTTCAGTCACACATCATTGGAAGATCCCATAGGGGTGGCAAACCAGGGTCTTAGGACTTTGGTATTTGGAGCTCATCCTCATTCGAGCGTTGTTGGTGCTTATTTGGTGTGAGAGGAAGGAAAGTTTATTTTTGTATAATACTGCTGAAAATGTATGTGTGAATTCCTTTTCACCTATTCTAATTTATCTCAATGCATACAATACTACTTACAGAAGGTTTTCTGTTTCAGCAGGTCGGTCAGGACTCTACTGAACAAGCCAAAGGGCCAGTAATATCTGCTTATTTTAACCAGTTGTCTGCAGTTAATATACTAGCCAGTGAAGCAGGAGAGCAGAGCTGATTTTATCAGCTGTTCTCCTCCTGATTCCCATCTCCCCATTTGTTACAAAAATCTGGTGGATTTGGAAGTAACCAGGTAGGCTTATAGCCCCAGGAAAGGAGCAGCAGGTGAACTAGGTGGCTCCTCTGTAAAATGATTTCTGCCTTGACCTAGAGCTGAAGGGGAAAAAAGCAGGAGCCCCTCTTACCCAAGCCACAATCACATCTGCATTGCAGCCTCTGAGACAGAGGCACAGCCAGGCAGAGGCCATGTGGGACACTGACCCCTGGCATTTCTGCAGCACTGTGACCAATATGCAGGTTGTGATGCAAATTCTCCCCTGAATTCCACAGAATGCTGAGGGCAGATGCAGACAGGAACCGCATGTGCTGTCTGAGTAACCGCACCGGAGCTTTCCCTCCCCATGACTGGGACTGTCCCTGTACCATTTGCTGCTGCTAAGGGCTTCCTGGTTGCAAAATACCCAGTTATTCTTGGTGGTCTCCTACAAACTGTCTCCCATTTGCTTAATCTGTGGCTGCTTAGTATTTCTGAAAAGAATATTTCACATCCACCTTCAACCTCCATGGTCATTCTGAGCACAGCTGTGGCTGTCTCTGGGGTCTGGAAGGCTCAGGACTTCCAAGCCGTCTCCGGGCTCATGGAGCTCAGTGGCTTATGGAGTTCTGACTCATGGTCCTTCCCAAACTCTGAGATAATATCTTGCACACCTGATGAGCTTTTGTTTCACTCAATCCAGAAAATATGTATAAAATGGCAGTCTGGTTTTCCATCTTTTTCTTCTGAGTGAAAATAGTTTTTCAGTTGCTTTGTTATAGAGTTGTTGTCCTCCTTTGGCAGTGGTAACTATATAATGTGATAAACAAACATGCAGCAGAAGCTGTACATAACAAATGTCCCATCAGCTCAGGGAATGAATAAATAAATAAATAGAGAAAGAAAGAAAGAAAGAAAGAAAGAAAGAAAGGAAGAAAGAAAGGAAGAAAGGAAGAAAGAAAGGAAGAAAAAAAGGAAGAAAGAAAGGAAGAAAGAAAGAAAGAAAGAAAAACTGCTTTTCCCCTTATTTTCTGGATTAACATTTTGAACTGATCCTCCTGCAATAGGCCATATTCAGAAGTCAATGTGTACATTAGACAATTGAGAGCAGAAATTGCCTTTCATATACGCTATGCTTCTCTGCTCACATCACAACTTAGTCCCTCTCTAGAAAATGCACCGATTTTTATTCTTGCCGTATAGTCTTTAACACTTGTTTCATTGTCAACTGGCAAAGTTATGAGATCAAAGGCTCAAGCATAGCAGGCAACCAGTACTCTAGAATATTAGAAACACAGCCAGAGTGATCTTATCCAATTCTCTACTCTTTGGTAATATGGCAGGGACTTTTGGAGTCTATTGTCTCTATTGTCATTCGATTCTTTTTATTGCCAACTTGTTTCTTAAACATTATAAATTATGATACCAGGTGCAAGCATTTCTCAGCACAGACCACTCTCTGAAATACATCTTTAATTTTATCAGGCTATGTTTTTATTTTGTTTTTAATAAATAAAGATATGTGAACACACCTACACAGGCAAGGGATGTATGATCTTGTTTGCTTACTTTGAAACCTACTTACTGAGAGTTCAAAAGCTTGACTCAGACATCATGCTCTGCTTGGGGGAGGCTGAATAAAAAGGTGATGAGGGGTCAAAGAGAGAAAAATATCCAACCAAATTGGGTTCTGTAGATGACCACAGTAGATGTGAGGGCGTGTGTTTGCACTGGACTTATCAGAGATATCCCTTTTTGTCTGAACTGAGCATTTGGTGTTGTTTAAATACTGGTACCTTATCTTGGCTGCTAATATGTGGCATCTCTTTCCCCTTTGTTTATGGCACAAGTCTTTCCTTTGGTTGAAAACAGGAAAGAGATTACTGGCAGGTGAGAACGAGGTTTAAAGGCCAGAGTAGAAGGTTTGTGAATTCAACCAGTGTTTGAAAGAAGTGCTTTGCTAGTTCAGACCATTAGCTCTGCCACCGTAAAGCCCAAGCCACAAACCATTTCTCTTTGCCCACAAAAACAGAGGAGCCTTTTTTGCCATGCAACCACGTGGTCAGGTTTGTTCTCATTGTGCGTGGCTTGCTGTCTCCAGCTTCAGACTCTCTTTGATCATCTCTTTCAAACAACAGAGGTGTGAGGCCAGCCTGTTATAAAGTATTTTACAGGTTTTCTTATTATTATAATTTTTTAAGGATGTGGGGGAAGGAAAAGGGAATAGCTTACCTTTGGGGTCCAGATCCTGCTACAGGGAAATTCAAGAAAAAGCATAGATTTTATAGTGTTTTCAAAATACAAGAAATAGATACATCTGCAAATAAAAGAAAACATTTTAAAA
>WEIS01095994.1:0-26173 GCA_013389965.1 Todus mexicanus
TTTTCCTTTAGCAAAGCTTGTCCTGCGGCACTGCAACGACACGGTTTGCACATGGAACCTGGAGCGATGGGGGAACACGAAGGCCCACAGAGCTGCGCAGAAGCACTCGAGTCAGACAGGAGGGAGTTGCTTGAACAGGAAAGATTAAATACCTACCCTAGCCTTAAAATAGGAGCAGCGTAAGTGAGCTCAAGTGATAGCAGAGAGGCCTCAGAGACCGAAGGAGTCGCTCCTGTCTCTAGAACACTTGTCTCATTCTCGGTTACCATTCACGTCTTACAGGAATGGGCAGAGAGATTATGCTAATGGTGATCTGCAATGGCAGTGACTGATGGGACAGCAAAGGAACAGAAGATGCTGCATGGGAATGAGACAGCAGGTCCTGGGGGGCGTCCCGCTGAACCCGGGATGGGGACTGGTTTGCTGCAGTGTCGTCAGAGCTTGTGACCCCATCACCATCTCCCTCGAGCAGGGCTCATGCTGGCCCTGCACAGGACAGGGTGAACCTGGCGTGTCCCGGGGCAGTGGCCTCTTGGGTTGGCCCGGAATTAGAGCAGCCCCTGCCAGCGCCCACCTGGTTAAAGCTGAGCCCGTGTCAGAGGAAAGAGTGCCAGGAAGGGGATCAGTGACAAGGCTTGGCATGCACCGTGCCCGCACCGGAGAGCCATCTGCGCGCTGGCGGGAGCCGGAGAAGGTCAGCACACGTTTCTTAGCGTGTGGCCCTTCGGCATTTCACCCCGCTCCAGCTCCAGCGCCAACAGCAACGCCTGCCGCTGTCGCCTCCACTGCGGGCTCGAAGGAGCCCTGCCCAACCCCTTCAGAAGCCCTTCGGTGACTAAATGCAGCGACAATCCAGTGCCTGATGCAGCAGTCGGATGTCAGACACCTCCTGTTTGGTGTGCTGCCTGCTGCTGTCTCTGCTCGGGTGGCAGTCGAGGTTTGGACACCTCCGCACACCCAGGCTGCTAAGCGCGTGCATTCTTCTGCGTCAGCCGCTATCTGATCGGTGCCTGGCTATTTACAGGAGCACCCAAGGAGCAGAAAGTCAGCAAGAAATGCGCTGAACTCTCACAAAACTCTGCCACTCTCTTCCTGGGACAGCTGGGAGCCATCGCCTTCGACCTCCCCGTCCCCACGGCCCCTGCCTTGGGCACTTCGCTTGGATTTCACAGGTGACAGCCCCCAGCGGACACAGCGCAGCAAAGTGCGGACAGGAGGGTTGCTGTAACCAAACCAGAAACGCAGGAAGGAGGCTCAGGGAGGGGGACATCTGCAGTTCCGTGGGAGCGGGCGGAACCATGTGGCTGGTGTGACAGAAGAGCAGCACATTGAGGAAACATCCCAAATGCTGACGCTGCCCAACTGCAGCCACCCTGGCAGAGCCAGGCTGCTGAGAAAGCACCTTGCAGGAGCAGCAATCAGCAAAGATGGGATCTTCTCGGCTCCTGACTGCTGCAGCCTTATTTCTTCACCCTACTTTATCACCTCTGGCCAGGACTACTCTGTCTCTTCCCTGCTTGATTCCTGGCTCCTGTTTTCTTTCCTTGCTTTCATCAGAGGGCGATTCCAGTCAGTGAGTGTGTGAAAAACCTCCCAAACCTTCCCCAGAAGTGCCCTGAGAGGCTGAGCAGCCAGGCAGAGCACAACCTGCCGCCCTTCTCTCCTGGGCAGCGCCTGCCACACAGCCCACCTTGACCCCGGGGTGCTCAGATGAGCCACATTCAAGGAAATTCTCTCTCTATTTAGAAACTTGTTTCAATCCAATCAGGTTTTACCTTTTCTGCTTGGCTGAGCTCGTCCTTATTCCTGAGCTTATCCCTGTGCTTGGAATCTGGGTCAATGCTTTCATCTTCTAAAAACTGCATGTTCATATTCAAAAGCCAAGCAGCAGTGCGGTCCAGGGCATTGGGGTTCACAGGAGAAGGGGCCTACAATGAAACATACAACCATAACAAAAGAAAAAAACCTGTAACAGAAATGGTTATGAAGCTGGAGAGAGAGAATTTCCTTCCAAGCAAGCCCTCTCCCCTGCTGCTCCAGCAGCACCCAACAGGGCTGAGCTACCAGAGCGCTCGGGGCTGAGGGGGGAGGACGACTCCTGTGCTGCACCTGCACACTGGGTTAGGTCAAACAGCCTTTTGATGGGCCAAATCCTGCTCTGTGCCACCCCCAGAGAACCGAGCTACGAGGGCACGCTGCAGTGGGGTCCTGCTGAAAGCAGGGTGCTGAGCCCAGGGTTCTGAGCAGGTCCTGTCTCCTCAGGAAGACACGACCCGAGACGCGGCACGTTCACTCCACAAGCAGAGATTCCACTCAGCTCTTCAGCCTCTTTTACTCCACCATCTTTTTGCTCGCTGCGGGGATTTCATACAGATAAAAAACAGGTTTGCAAACTGCAAGGCTGCTTTCGGTCGTGCAGGTGCCTTCTTGGAACACAACGGTTTCATTTTGGCTGACACTACACTTAGGGTGCTGAAGAGGTCCAAACGCTCAACATCTTAGTTCATGTCTAGGTCGGTGCAGCTCCTGGGAGCTCAGGGAGCCAGGCGAGCATGTTCTACCATTGGGTAGCTACAGCCTCGGCTCCTGCTTCTCAGTCCCAGCCTGGGCAGGGACTACACACGGCACAGCCTAAATATTTTCCAACCACATTATGAGGTTGAGGAAGTGCAGCTCCAGCCATTTCCCCTCCACCCTGGCTCATTATAAGCTGCAGTAAACAGTTTCTTGGATGAAGGCAAGGGATCCGGATGACCCGGTCAAAGGAATTCAAGTTAACAAGAGAGAAATGTCAGGACCTTCTCCTTCATTCAAACCTCTGGAGAACGGAGAAAGCCAGTCAGTGGCAAACAGCAGAACGGGAGGTTCTGTACTCGGCAGGAGTGAGGACTGATTCGATCACCTCACTGGAGGTTTTCCCATGTCATCTTCCAGTCTGGTCTTCTACTTCCAGAAAGTTCTGTCAGAAGTTTCAGGCTCCGCCCATGAGCATCACTTGCTATAAATCCTTCCCCACCTTGTGGTTTTCTGCTTTTTTTTCTTGCATCTCCATCTTGGGCACTGAACCCACGGGGGCTGCTCGGAATTTCTGGCCACCTGGGCGCATTTCAGCAGCGCAAAGGCCACTGGTAAAGATGTCAGTGAACAGAGCTCAGCCCACTGTGCACGGGTTCTTCTGTCTCTTTCTTCCTTCTCTGATGAAGGAACGTCTGCTCTGGCTTGGGACAGTCTGGAATTCAGTTCAGCTGATGAACTTACAGAAGCAGAAGCAGCGCTTCTTGCTGGCAGGAACGAGGTTCAGGGGCTTCTACTCAAACGGGATTTCTTTGTTCTCAAATAGCATTTCAAAGCACCAACTACGAGCAAGCCCTTTCATTGTGGCTTACAGATGCTGCTAACGTACAAGGCAAACAAGCAGATTAGGGGTAGGAGAGGCATTCAGAGGGCTGCAGGTCTTGAGAGAAACTTGGAGAGGGCACTAGGGGTGGGTAGAGGAAAGATCTGCAAACACAACTCGGCCAGGGCTTTCCGAAGGTCACCCGGAGTTCACCGCTGTCTTTCTGGAAGAAACACTACGACCAAATGAGGCTGCTGCTGCTCGCCGAGCTCTGTGCCCTCTGCACCTAATGAGTATTGATCCGTGTTACACAAATGCTGCTACACGGCGTGTTTGCCGATGTCAGCGGGTAGGAATCAATCCTGGGTGGGCCGAGCAGCTCTGGCTGGGGCTGGTCAAACAGCCTTCCACGGGTGGCCCTGCGCAGGAGAGGCAGTTCCACCAGCTCTGTGCTGCTGGAAAGGTGCCTCGGCACCGTGTCTGGGCCAAGAGGCAGCGAGCTCTTGCGGTCGTTCACCTTCTCTGGGTCTGCATTGCTTGGAAAACTCTTCCTTTAGGCACCGAGAGGCCCTACTGTGCTAATTTTCTACAGGGCTAGTTCTGAAATGTAGAATGGATAAACGAGCGCTAGGAAAACCATTTATCCATGCCAGGAAAACCAGCGAGCCCTGCATCTGTGACCTACTGCTTTCCATTTTAGCTCCACGAAGACTGAAATTTATTTCCGTACCGACCGGTGTGTGGTCTGGGACCTGAATCATGGCCGAGCTCTGCAGAGCAGGAGCTTCGCTCTTGGTGGGGAGCACGATCCATCCCTACTGCTCTCACCTTCCTAGGTGCACCCGCCGGAGGCTCTCAGAGCAAGCAGGAGCGCCCAGGAGGCTCTGCTGGGACGGCAGCGGCAGGAAGGAGATTCTCAGTTGCAAGAGAAGATCAGGGCCTGGTCCGGGTCTGGGAGATGGCGCGGGGTTGACTATGGCATGGGATGAGAGCCTGGGCATGGAGAGGCGATGCGGTGACAAGATGGTAGCGCAGGACAGGGGCGTGGCTGCCATCGCCCTCGTGCCTCTGCCACGTGCCGCCTGGCGGCACTCACACGCCAACGTGCCATGCGACGGAGGAACTCTCAGAACAAACACTGGGCTGTGTCCCTGTCCTTGGAGCGCCTCCGTCTCCGGCCAAGCTGGGTGCGAGAACCAAGGCACATCCCACATGCGATGCCATTGCGCGGCTGGCGCTGATCTGGTCACTCAGAGCCACAGTGATGTCCCCTTCCATCGCAGCCATCCCCACCAGCCAATTTATTCTCCAGGGTCCAGGGGCTAACCCCGCCTGGCCCTTTCAACACCCAGAGCTGGTACAACCCCTGAACTCACCTGTTTGTGCATCGTGCGCTGCTTCATCTCCGGGCTGTCGCCCTTGGAGGAGGAGGATTGCTGCCGGAGACGGGCGCCGCTGCCCGGCCAGTCTGGCGAGGAGGACATCATGGTGCCGCTGGAGGGTCGCTGGTACTGGACTGTGTTCAGCAAGGAGGGCGGCGTCCGGCCCCGGGTGACAGGCGGGGGCGGCGGGGGCGGCTGGTCTATCCGCCGCTGCGGTCCGGCGCTGTTCTGCCGTGGCATGGTGGGCTGGCCGCCCTTCTCCGTCAGCGAGAGCTGCCGGCGGGCCAGTTCCCCCGTCCGGCGGGTGAAGTCCTCGCCGGCGGCGGGGCCGGCGAAGCCGTGCTTGTTGGCCGTCAGCTCCTCGCTGTTGCTGTGGGAGCTGAGCGAGCTGTGGCACTCGGAGCCGGAGTCGCCCAGGCCGCGGGGGGACAGCGGCAGCCCGGCGGCCATCTGGTACACGGGGTTCTGGAAGGAGAGGGGTGCCAGGAGCTGGGGCCGGCCGGGCGCGCTCTCGCCGCTCGGCGTGGTGGGGGTCTGGCCCACCCGGCGCACGGTGGCCATGGCCGTCACGCTGCTCGGCTGAGTCCGTGCGGTCCACACGCCCGGCAACTGCCCGAGGGACGACTGACTGTCATTGAGGGAGTCAGCCGTGCCGGGCACGTTGGCCACACTGTCCAAGAGCCGATTGTCCTGCAAGTCCACCATGGACAAACTCTTGCTGCCATTAGACATCTGCACGTCGGGCTCATTGGCCTCTGAGTAACTGGAGCTTCGGGCAGGCGAGGGCTGGGCCCCAGCAGACCTTGTGACAAAAAACAAGTCCTTGTTTTCAGGGGTTGGAGATGGTAACCGTGTGAAATCTATCAGACTGCGGGGAAGTCAGTGCGTAAGGAAGAGGAGAGGAAAACAAAACAAAAAAGAAGAGTTGTGAATGCTGCACCAGAGCAGGAAAAAAAACGAAATCACTCAGAAGAAATCAGCATGGCGCAGCTGAGCGGGACAGGGCCAGCCCCCAGCCCTGCGGCCCGGCCGGCACGGCCAGCGACGGTGCAGGGGAAGCAGGGAGGACGGAGGGTGAGGGGCAGCCCCGGGTGAAGCCCAGGGGCAGGCAGGGGCGGGCAGGTGAGCGAGGGGCATGTGGGTGTGTGGTGAGAGTGCAGGAGGCATCATGGACACGCTCCCGGGGCTCTGCCACGCTGGCTGGATCTGCTCGTCACACCGCCAGCACGTGTCACCCTTTCTGCTTCCAGCTGGCTGTGCCCACGCCACTCTTGCGTCCCCTGCTCTGTACCTGGGCACTAAACTCCTGGGGGCAATGGAGCACCACGGGGGCCTGATCCACCCTCAGGTTGGACAGAGAGCTCTAAGAGCAGAGCTAAAGCCCAGCAATGGAAGATTCTCCACCCCGTCCTCCTGCCGCAACGCGCGCTCACGCGGGATTGATTTCTTGGGGATAGGAAGAAAGAGCTTTGCAGTAGCTTAATGTGAATATACCACTGATCAAAGATGGTGCATTGTAAGCAAGTATTTGGGTGAAAGCAGGTTGCCAGAGACCCTCCATAGCCTTAGATTTAAATAATTGCACCTCACGCTGGGAAGCATCAGAGATGAAAGGTCTGATTAGAGCAAGTCCAGCGCCATCGCCGTCTTTCAGTCCTAATTAAACTGTTAATATATTCTGTAGTTTCCACTTACAAACTGTTTTGCTAGCACAGTCTTTTCAATTATTTGTGTGGGCTCCATTTCATTTTCCACAAACAGAAACATTATAGGTCTGCAGGAGAGTCATCTTGCCCGTGAATGAAACTCCTTAACATAATTAGGGAAAGAAGTATGGTAGGTGGCTGGCTCTGTGAATCACTGCTCGTCATTAACACCCAGTGTCATCAAAGCTGGACAGAGTAGACTGGAATTCACTGTTGGGCCTCTACAGCTTGGCAGCTTGTAGAGAAGTGTCCAGATTTGGATCTCAGTGACTTCAGCACACATCCTACGTCTTACAAAAAAATGAGTAAGACCAATCCTATATAAATCTTGCACACTCAGGAGACCTACTGAAGTGAAAGGCGGTACCCGTCGCTTTGAGGTTGGCACAAACAAGCCCTGAAAGGACGAACGTTTTGCTTCAACAGCTGAGACCAGAACCACCAAGTTCGTGACTTCCCAGACCACATCCCCAGCTTTGGCTCCCAGGGGACTCAAGACGGAGCCCTGTGCTGGCACTGCTGCCCCCTGCTCTGTCAGCTTCAGAGCTGAACTACACCCAGGATCAGCTCTGGGATTCGAAAGCCCTGTCAATGGATCAGGGAACTCCACCCTCCCCCTGTCCCACCTACTCAATGGATCAGGGAACTCCACCCTTCCCCCTGTCCTGCCTGTCCCTGCAGATGCTCAGCTTTGGGCAGCAGATGAACATTCCCTATTTCTCTGGTCCGTGGCCAGGCTGGTTTTATGCTCTTACCCAGACAAGTCATTCTCTATCACCATTTTCTGCAGCCCCGCGGAGATGCTGTTGCCAGCGTTGGGCGTGGACGCGGCGTGATCGGCCGTGACCGAGACCTGCACGCAGGCAGGGTTACTGAGCGCCGTGTTCACGTCCCTCAGGATCCGAGGCAGAGGCCCAAGTTTTGTTGCAGTGCCCTGAGCAGAAAAGAGAGCAGAATTACTACCAATATCGCATATTTGTGCCAGAGAACCATGGGCTTTGCCAGTTGCTGGACAGTCTCTTCAGTCAATCATTAACAACCTTCATTTTCTCCATCATTTACCCCCACCGCTGAGCTATGGGATGTCCCAGAACATGTGGTGTTAGAAACCATTTGCTGCCGTGGGGTAGAGGAAGCAAGTGATTAACAAAGTTCAGCTACAGAAGATGACAGCAACAGCCAAGCCTGGTCCAGGTCTCTTGACAAAAATCCTTTTAATTAAAAAGAAACCTTTTGAACCTGCTGGGAGAGGCAAAATCCTGCCTTCTCATCCCACCTGCCCCTCCACTCTCATCCCCCAGCAATAAAGAGCCGAGGAGGGGAAGGGCTACGTTCACCTGCCTCAAATAAGGATGTAAAGAATGAGCTACTTGTGCAGCACGTGCGAGGGCTGGGGAAGTGCTCAGGGTCAGGAAGGGCTGTGCATGGCCCAGCTCATGGACCAGACCCTGCTGGACATGGGCAGGGCTGTGCTGTGGTACCGGCCAACTGCGCTTCCCCCAGAGCCTGTCCCTGCGACCCCCTCCCGGGTACCTGCTCCAGTTGAGAAATGACTTCCCAGAGCAGCGAGTGCAAAGTGGAGAGTTCCCGGCCCAGGTCAATGTAGCCTTCAAAGCCAGCGGTGTTGGAGATGGTCTCGGGGTTGGAAATCTCCAGGAGGAATCTCTGCATGTTTGTCCACTCGTGTTCCAGGAACTGATTCATAAAGGACATGTATTCCTCTTTGCTGCCAAACCTGTCAAGACAGCAACGGGAATTTCAGCCAAATCCTGCGAGCAGAAGAGCAGTCACCAGACCGGGTGGGGATGTTGGCAAGTAAGGACGTTAGAGTCCTCCTCTGGCACCCGAACTCCTCAAAGCCTCTGGGATGCCGGGTAGCTAGCAGGCACCTGGTCCACCTCACTGATCACGGAAACAAAATTAACTCCAGCTTAATGCAGCTCAGCCCCCGCCAGCCGGGGATCTCCGCAGCTGAAACGAAGGTGAAAGCGAGAGAAACAAAGGCGCTCCTGGTAATGGAGCGTGTCTTACTGCTGGGTCAGTGCACAGCCTCCAGAGATAGGGCCTGTCACTGGAAATAAAGAAACCCTAATGCCCTGCACCTTCCACTGACTGGAGCCCAGTGAATGATGGTAGGAACAGGAATCCTGCGCTCTCCCTGCTCTTCCATGGGCACCGAGGCTGACCCCAGCCACGCCGGCTGCCGCTGCGCCGGCACAACCGCTCCGGGGGTCACTCAGGAGAGCTACCCCTGCGGCTGGGACACCCTGTTTGTCTCCTTGGGCTTCCTTCCGCCCTGCAAGCTCTCCCCCCCGACTTCGCTCTGGGTTAGATGTCTTATTTAGAGCACAACAGGGAGGGCCTCATGGTTCAGCTGTACCAGCAGCGGTCGGTGCTGTGCCAACGCCAGCGACTGGGCGAGGAGAGGCTTGGCTCGGTGCCGTCGGCAGGACAGCTCGGCTTGATCACTTTGGCTTGACTAATGTCGGCTTAGTTAAAAGAGTCTTTCCCGCGAAGTGCTGAAAAGCTGAAAACCCTTTAGTTAGGGATTGGCTGGAAATGGAGAGAATTTCTGTCACCTAGTGTAACACACTCGCACGTCTGCCGCCGGCGTCTGCGCGCACGGACGCGCGTTCCTGACCGCGAACGCGTGCGCTAAGCTAGTTTCCAAATCTAAGAAGCTTTAGACAGAAACTGTCCATTCATGTTTCGGAAAGCTCATCACTTTGTTATCAGAGCTCAGGATAAGTAGCTCAGAGCTTCAGCCAGTGGAAAGATTTTCAGAAATCTCTCGCTTTGTTTCCATCAAACCAACGGGGCTTAGTTGGAAATGGATAGTGTCCCTGTTCTCTTCTCCTACCTTCCCAGTTCAGACAATTGCATTTTAATAGCAGGGAAGGTACTGGAGCAAAGAAGAGGGGAAGGGCAGCTCCTGAGCTATGTGGTTTGGGTTCTGGTGCTGCTGGTACCGCTGCCACCAGCCACGTCCCACATATCATCATGGGACAGAGCCTGGCCATGCCGGGGAGTCGTCGCTGCCACCGCCCCCGCCCCTCTGCATGCTCCAAACAGCCTGTTTTTCCTGCTCAGAAAACACGTCCTGTTTTGGAAACTTAAATGATCTCCCTGACCCGACAGCGAGGGAATGGATCCCAGAGAGACGTGCGGAAAAAAGCCAACAGGAAACAAACAGCCCCTTTCCACCCAGGACAGGAGCGGCCGGCGTGGGATTCCTGAGGCTGGAGCCGTGGCTCTGCCTTCTCCCTCTCCAAACCCGGCTCCTGCACCCCGGCTTACTTGGCAAAGTTGGCGAGGTTCTGGGTGACCTTGGCAATGAGGGTCAAAGTGCGTGCAGTGCGGTCGTCCGGGTACTCCTGCAGGAGGCTGAAGAGGGACGGGGACATGATGGCCGGACAGAGGAACCGGAGGAACAGGGAGGCACTGATCAGTCGCTCGCTGATGTCTGGGCGGCCTCGGTTGCTGCATTCTTGTCTCCATGAGGCAAAAACTTCTTTGAGCTCCCTTGGGAAGACACTGGAACGACAGAAGGAGATACAGGGGTGGCAAATTCAAGGCCACACAGCAGTAATGGAGCGCGGTGTGTATCAGCTGGAGGTGCAACGCCCAGACCTGTACACTGGTGGAGCCCTCCCGCCCCGCTGACCCACTGCAGCACCACCATCTGCACCGCTCACAGGCCCTCGTCCTGCTTTTGTTTTTGCAGTGTCTGTTCGGACACTCAAACCACACAGGAAAAAGGAAAGTCACTTGGCAGAGTCGTAAGAGAAGCAGCTTTCACCAGGCTCATGTTCCTGGCTGTGCTGGGTGCCAAAACCCCAGACAAGTGGGAAAACGAGAGATGGGAAACTGTGCAAAGCAGCTCCTGAGGAGTCAGCAAGCTCTGACGCGGGGCACTTCACACTGGGGGAAGCGCAGACACCACAGTGGGGAGTGTCTCCTGAAGAAACGCAGCATCGCGGGACCCCCTCGGCAGACAAAGCAACAGCACCAAGGTCACCGGCACAAGGGCTGCGCAAATTGTAATCCTCCTGCTCAAGCACCTGCATCAAATCCCGCTGTGGCCGGTACAAACGAGGAGCCCCACCGGAGCTACTCCAGCCTTGTAGCTGCACAGACCTCAGCCTGGCTCTGCCGGATCCCACAAGTCCCGTGGGGCCGGCAGCCGCTGGCTGCAGCAGCCCTTATCTCCAGAGAACTTGCTGCCTGTTCCCTCCCCAGCTCCACACTCCCGCCTTATCCTGTTCCCAGCTTGTGTTATTTATTCAGCTGGATACTCCCACCCACAGGAGCGGGCTGGCAACAGGTCCCACCGCACTGCCGCGGGTCCCCTGGGTCCCTGGTCCCCGGCTCCCACCCGCCCCTGAGCTGGGCTGGCCAGCAGCCACCGTCCCTGTTCCAAACCAGGGCTGTTTACCAACAGAGCTGGACGGTGCAGAAACAGAACTGAAGAGGGGTCAGGCTCCATTTCAGGCCATAAACCTCTTTAGCAAACAGCCATTTCGGGCGGCGCTTTCCCAGTTTTGCTGCAGGGACCAGCTGGGAGAAGCAAAATAACGTCAGCTGGTTTCTCCCTGTTCTGCCCCCTTCCCTGCGCGTGAGCCTCACACAAACCGTGGGAGCTGCGTGGCCAGAGACACCATCCACTGTCCAGCAGCAGCAGGAACCAGGTGGGAGGCTCTGAACTAGAGGAGCAAAGCACCCACCCATGCACACTGTCCCTGCAGCAGCACTGCCAGGCCTCCGGGGCGAGGACAAGGGTCCTCCTCCTGTTGCCAGCACTCCCCGTCCTCCAGTTTCAGCTTCCCAGGGCTATGGACGCTCACTTCACTGGGGCACGTGGGGGTTGCACTCCAGGTTTCTCCCCCAAACTTCTGACGTGGACAGTGACACCCCACAGAGGTGCTCGGCAAATGCTACCATCGTGTCCAGCTTCTGCTCCCTGCTGGCTCCATGCTCGCACTCAGGAGCTCCCACCCCGTGCTTTATAAATAACATTAGCCAACATCTTCGGCTGGATAAATTCCCCTCTGCCTTTGGCTTGATCCACACAAATTGGGCAAAACCCTTTTTTTTACTTCATGCCATTTTCCCCGAAACAAGAGAATCCTTTAAGCAATTTAAGGCTTGAATGATCAGGACAGGTTGTACAGTTACTGCAAAGTAAACCCTTGGAAACGCTGCGCCCCGGCTGCAGGCAGCCCGCGAGCGCCGCTCGCCCTCCCAGCCTGAGAGACCATAAAAGTTTAATTGTGTACGAGCGGGTGGAATTCAGTTGAGCCTGATGTGACAAACGGGCCCGAAATTCATTACCCAACTTTCCAGTAACGAGCTTCCACATGCTGAATTTCTGCTTACACTGAAACTTTCCAGATGTCCAAATTATGTCATAATTATAACAATTTTCGGTTATTGTAAACCTCTTTCCTCTCTCCGAGCCTCTCCGGCAGATGAGCGCGCACACTCTGGCGCTCTATTTAAAGCAAGACCGTTAGCTGTCAGGGTTCCTTGGCCAATCCTGAGCACTCATCAGCTCAATTAATCCCCAAAATCGCTGAGCACAAAGGACCGAGGGGGAACCACTCAGCGCAGCAGCTCAGCTGCTCCAGCTCTCCTCCGCCTGCAGGATCACGCTCCCTTCGCGTTCCTGCCCTTCCTTAGGTCACTTCTCGAGCCTAATTTTCAGAGCGACCTTTTAGTGCTGCTTTGGGCATTTCTGGGAAGACGTTAATTCAAACAATTATAATCTTACTAAAAGCAGAGAATCCCTCCCGGGAGAGCAGGCAAACGGCATTCCTGAGTCAGAGGGTTATTAATTGGCGCGGGATTAGGTAGAGGATACTTGTCAAGAAACCTGCCCTTTGCTTATTTGTGGGAGATCAAGGGAGCCTGAGCAAGGCTCTCGCTGCCGGTTCTCTCCCTGAGCAAGTGGCAGGAGAAGCGGTTCCCGGCCCGGGCTTCAGGAAGGCAACGCTCCCTATCCTGGGAAATGACATGGAACGAGTTTGCAGAGCTCAGCACAAGAGCTGGGATAGGAGAGAGAATGAGAAATCCTTATTATCAAAGACTTCCTCCCCCCAATATTATCCTCTGTTGATCTTTTGCAGCAACACTGTTGCTACTAAATGCATTAATAAAAACTAAGCCCAGGTTTGTAAGCAGGAAGGCAGCAAATGCAGCAGTAAGACAAAAATGATCATTCTCTCCTATGATCCGGACAAGAGTCTCTGGGCACGTTAGCAAGGAACGGAAAGAAAATATTTTTATCTCACCAAGTAACAAGAGCCAGAAGCCCATTTTTTTTTCCCCTTTTCAGGTCACCTCTGCAGCCAACGTCTGTAATGGACCCATGAACATTATCTCCCAGGGCTGAGCACTGTAACCCCGTGAGCACAGCCAGGCTTGACAGCCACCCTCACAACAAGGCAGCCCTACCTTACTCCCATCAACTTTGCGCATTCGGGCCTGTCCTGACTAGTTGCAGTAACTTTTACCCTGAGAACAAGCAACTAGGAAATGCCTCCACCGGGCCTAGGGCCAAGGAGGCAACGGGCTCCCCATCTCCACCCCTGCAAGCACCCCCGGGCTGGGAGAGAGAGGGGTGAACCCACAGGAACGCAGGGTGCCGAGCCAAACGGCAATGCTGGAGGAAGAGCAGCATCCTCCCAGCACTCCAGCAGGAGAACATCTGCCCGAGCCGGAGCTCCGTGGGCTGGCGCAGCCTCCTTGCAGGCAGGAGGAGCACCACAGGGTTCCAAACCTTCACCTGATGCTCTGGGAGGCAGGGAGAGTCCGTCAGCCTGAGTCAGACGGAATTGCCACATGGGCAGGAAGCCCCAGAGATGCATTTCTGCCCTTTATTCCGGACTTCCATACACAGTTGGCACCGAGCCCTTCTCTGAACTGGTCACCCTGGCGAAAGCAGCTCGTGCTCCTTGTCTCCACAGGCCTGTCCCCGTGTCTGTGCCCCAGTCACCCTCCAGCGTGACGAGGAACCAGCTGCTGCACCACCAGAGCAGACACTCCAAACCCTGGTGGAACAGGAGCTGCTGTCTCACCCCCTTGGCTCCTGGAGCACCAGAACCTCACAGCTCTCCTCCAAAGCTCTCTGATGAGCTGCCTGGCAGCACAGCCAAGGGACAGGTACCACCAGCCTGAGGACGGGCTCCCGTCACTCTCGTCCCCTGAGGCTGCACCACCCACGCGCCAGCTGGGAGCCTGCGGAGGGGAGCGACGCTCGCGGGATACCCACCAGTAGGAGTTGATGATTTTGCAGAAGGCCAGCTCGCAGCACATCTTCAGGTTGCCCTGATGCTCAGGAAGGTCTGAAGATGAACACTTACTGGGATCCACCTCACAATTTTCATCTGATTCGTACAGTGCCTTGATAAATTCCCCTGCAAAACAAGACGGGTGGTGATGGGATTTTGGAGGTGTGAGAGAGCCAGCTCCCCAGCAGTTCCCCTGCCCCCGGGTACCAGAGCAGGTGGCGATGGCTCCCTGGGCAGCCTGTGCCCCAGCCAGCTCTCGAGATCTCTGAGCAGACCCAGGAGCAGCCGGCACTGCCTTGGGAGCTCACAACAACACGGCACACCCTGCAGAAAGGCACCTGGGCTCCCGACGAGCACGTTTCATCCCTCTTCCCCAGTTGGCAGCAATACCTCTGTGGCTATGGGCTCCTGCACCAGAGCTCTGCTGCCAAAACACCCGCTTCCTCAGCCTGCTCCGACCCCTCCATTGCACCAGTTCCAGAGACGCTCCCTCGGGCAAATCCAGTAGGAAGTATGCTGGCAATTTCTGTAATTATTTGTAGGATGGCCTGCTACTGCAGACTGTGCCCTGGCGCTGGCAAGCCAGGGTGATTCACAGGAGAAACAGGTAATTAAAGGAAAGAAACAATTTACTTGGCTTATTTTGAGCCGAACGTCACACAAAATGAAATTAAAATCTTTCTCTGCGTTTCCCTGTGCTCCTGTTTGGTGCCTGGCTGCTCCTCACCCCCGCAGAGCCTGGATTTGCCAGCTCCTCGCTCTGGTGCCACCTTTCATCTGAGCACAGACCCCGGCTGACCAGGCTGAGGGACCTTCCCACCACTTTGACATGTGTCCAGCCGTGAGGAGGGCTGTCCTCCATCCCAGTGAGCAAACCACTGCGGGATGGGATAATGGGATGAAGAGGCAGCATACAGCTAGAGCTGGGTGGCATTTTGGGAGAAAAGTTTCCTTTGGGTTCCCTCAAATTCCAGCCGGGTTGCTCATCTGCTAATTCCTGACTGCCTTGAATTTTGCCATCCTCCGTTTTTTTGCCCGCTCTAGTCTGCATTCCTCCCCTGTTGCCAAAACAGATTTTAATTACGTTCTGGAGAGCCTCTCCGATGTATTTTCAGCTCTGCCAGGGAGCTCTGGAGCCTCTCTGCTCGCCTGCAGGTGATGCCCCCTGTTATTATCTGGCCTCATTCCTTGCTCGTGCTCCACGGCTCGCTGCATTGTGTTACCTTCCGACACGCGGATGAATCATTTCCCTGATAAAAGGTCTANCCAGGAGGGTTCCCAGCGTGATCTGGGAGGCAGCTCTCATCACTGCAACTTGGGAGATTTCATCTGACTCCGGAGCGCTGCAAGGAACCGGGGGAGCGTCTCTGGCGGGGGTGTGCAATCAGGGGAAGGATTCAATCAGCTGCTGTGATGCTGCCAGCACCGAGACTGAAGGCTTGGCAGGCAGCACAATGCCTTCAAATACCAATGTGTTATCTCCTCTGGAAGCAGATCAAAGCGCTAACTCAGCGCTGACCTTCACCTGGGCGCAGAGCTGCCCGCTGCGGCCACGACCCGGCTGCCACAGAAACCCTCCGGCAGGTAA
This sequence comes from Todus mexicanus, assembly GCA_013389965.1. Classification (NCBI taxonomy): domain Eukaryota; kingdom Metazoa; phylum Chordata; class Aves; order Coraciiformes; family Todidae; genus Todus; species Todus mexicanus. Next base: position 15,303 of record WEIS01095994.1, read on the forward strand.
ACGCTGGTCCCTGTGGCAGCCACCAGGGCTCAGCTTGATGGTCTCCACCCCTTAGAGCAGGACCCCTCTGGGTGATGATTGCCAACGCTCTGTACCTACCTAAGGCATCTTGCAAGTATTTCTGCCCCACCAGCTTCAGGTATTCTTCGATTGCTTTGGTGGCCAGTGTGTTCTCCCTGAAAATGAGATGCTCATTCTCACCACAGCGATCAACTTCAGACATCATCAGGTCAGTCAAGAAATCCTGGAAAGCAAAGCCCATGGTGGGTCACCAGGCAGTGACATACGCTTTGTTGAGCAGAGCAGGCAGCCTCCCCTCCTCGTGGAACGGTTTGGGTGGGAAGGGACCTGTAAAGCTCACCCAGTCCAACCCCCCTGCAGGGAGCAGGGCCATCTGCAACCAGAGCAGGTTGCTCAGAGCCCCCAACACCCTCCCCTGCAATGGGGACAGGGATGGGGCAGCCACCACCTCTCGGGGCAACCTGGGCCAGGCTCTCACCACCCTCAGTGTCAAAAATTCCATCCTTATAAGTCTAAATCTCCCTCTTTCAGCTCCGAACCATCGCCCCTTGTGCTGTCACAACAGATCCTGCCCCCATCTTTCTGACAGGCCCCCTGAAGTATAGAAAAGCTGCCATAAGGTCTCCCTGGAGCCTTCTTTTCTGAGACCCAGCGAGGTCTCACCTCTGTAAGACACAGGAGGGAAGGGCGGTGCTGTGGGTGATCCTGTGGGTGCACTCTGTCTTACCACCAGCTCCACTTTCCTGCCGCCTCTCCAACCTCACAGAGACAAGAGGAGAAATAAATCTTTGGAGAGGCACTTTTGCACGCCGATAAACGCTTCATGCCAGGCCTCCAGCAGGTTTGCCTCTCCGTCAGTGCTGGTACTCGGCTGGGTCTCGTATCAGCCTCACGTTCTGCAGGTGAAGCGTTTTCTTCGCTATTAAATGTGACCGCATTTGGTGTCTACCTGAGATGGCACGAGCTGTGCCCCACAGCCAACGGCAGAGAATCGAGCCTCTAACAGGCATCAAGATGCTCAAATATCCTCATTCCTCAGTATTCACAGACCCAAGCAGCACTGCTCCAGCGCGCGTTCTGGGTCTGATGGGCACACCACCCAACACCACGCGATTTTATAACCCCCTTCCCTTCTTCTGCAGCGATTTATGCTGCAGAGGAAGGGAAGGGGGAGCAGGAGCAGAGTACGCGCTGACAGTGGCCCCAAGCATCAGCCCGGGCAGAAAAACAAACAGCACTTCAGAGCAAGCTCTACATCTGCTCCGGCACCAGCGGGAGAGGGTCACGGCGCTGCCCGTGCATTCTGCTGAAAATCCACTGTGTGGTGTAATATTTAGTGCGGTGTTGCCACCGTTAATGCAGAGAAAGGCCGGGCAGCTCTTCATGCTTATACATATTCAGCTTCTGCTCTCTGCTCTGCTAACAGAAAAAGCAGCTCTGGGCGCCTGTTCCGCTCCGGGTGCTGGAAGGGTCGATCTCCTCTCACCCAGCACCGCTCACCTGGACACGACGCAGGGAAACGGGCTGTGAATCACGGGCATGAAACCTCCCGCTGTTACCCTGTGCAGCAGACGCAGCAATGTTGACATACAAATTCGCTTCTCCAACCAAGGGCACCTTTTCCCAACTGCCTTCCTCTAAAACAAAATAATCTGCTCGGTAATAACCTTTCACTGAGAAATTCTCCTTCATTTGTCACGGCCGTACCAGACGTAACCCGTTCCTGGCAGGGGCAGCTGGAGCACCCCAGAGCTGCCGTGCAAGCACCCAGCTCCTGTTCCTGCCATCCCCACGCCGAGTGCAGCTCCCGGAGCCCACCCCAGCGTGGTTGGCCATGACCCAGCTGGCTCCAGCCCCGACCTGGGCCAGGGGACACTCAGGTCCCGTTCCCCGCCAGCAGCTGGAGGTTTGTGCTTCGCTCCGTTTCATTTTTCATATGGACATGTCGGCGCTGGAAATTTAATCACCGTTCAATAAACAGCTTCCCCTGAACCCAACAGACCCCAAACCATTTAATCCACAGGCCCTTCAACGCTGCGCTGCTGTCCCTGAGGAAGGGACATCCAGGCGGTAGGCAGGACAGCAGGGGAGGAAGGCTGGCACCTCTCCCACCTTCCTACAAGGCTCTGACTGGGACTGACACGCTGCCACGACCTTCCCAGAATAGCCTCCAAAAAAGAAGAGCTTTGGGGGAAAAAAAAGAGTCACGTCTGTTATTTCTTTATCCAGAAGATCCCCTTCCTCAGATCCTGCTATGTCTGCAACGCTCCGGCAGCCGCAGAGGCAAAAGCCCCTCCTGGAAGCAAAGCACGCGCCTGCTCCTGCTATTTTCTCTCATTTTGCCCCTTTTATCAGTCAAGCTAGAAGGAAACGTTAAACCCCGACTCAAATCCCGTTAGCTACTATCTGGGTAACTCTATCACCTTTATCTCCCTTGGTCTCTCCCAGGGTACGTTTCAATTCCAAGCCACAGCTCAGGCTGACACAAGGTGCTGATTCTTAATTAGCAGCCACTGACCTTGGCTTTGCTTGATTCTCTTTCCTGTCACTTTCCCAACATACTAATTATCTCAGGAGCACTGAGTTTTACAGCTTCTCTTAGCCAAGCCTTTGCTTCTACCCCCGTCATCGGCTGGGGACTGACAGGACACGGGGCCAACCTGCGATGCATGAGCCATCGGCAAACCGAGGCTGCCGAGCGGCGAAAACCCAGGGGCTGAGCTTTAGCCAGCGATCATGTGAATTTTGATGATTTTAGCTCATCTACAGAATCCACTAGAATTTTAAATGAGGCAAAATTCCACCGTGGGACTGAAGGCAAAGCCAGAGAAGATCCCGCTGAAAGCTCAGCTGTGGTCGTTATCCCCTGCAGAGCACCCGCGGCTCAGCGGCTGAAAAAACAACCCCTGGAATCCAGAGCGCAAAGGAAAGCGGCTGAAATCCCCAAGGGCTCCACCACGGCGCAGCACCCAAAGCTCACAGGGCAGAATCTGGCCTCGTACCCGAGCAGGGGCTGGCGGCGAGAGCCAGGACAAGCCACAGCATCCCCCAGGACAGGGCTTCTCACCATCCCTAGCAGGACCAGCCTCTCTTGGCTGCAGAAGGCATCTCACTGGGTTCTACTAACTGGCCCTGAGATGCATCAGGGATCCAAATATCCCCAAGCAGCGTCCTGCAGCGAGTTCCTCTGCAGAGCCGGCTCTCGGCAGCCCAGCGGAGCTCTGCTACCGCCGGGAAGGAGCCTTGGCCACGGGGCAGTTCCCACGACATCCCGCAACTCCTGTCCCAGGGCCATCTTCCAGATCCCGCCTTCCCTCCGACACGGAACGGCCACATCGGCTCTGGATCACGCGTCTGGTATCTCTGCCTTAAGTACGCCAGCAGCCAGCACTCCAAAGACACAAATGGAATGCAAATACTTGTCGAATCCCTCCGGGGGCCTCACTCACCCACATACAAGGCTCTGAATAAAACGCAATAACTAAAGCCAATAAAACTCCCTGTTCCTGAGCAGCAGAGATCAGCAGGGGGTTGTTTTCAGTTAGGGCCCCCGGCAATGGGAGAAAATAAGATGCTTTATTTCATTACATCAGAAGTCGAGAGGGGAAGGAAGAGGTCTACAGTAAAAAAACCCCGGGCTGTGACAGCATTCTTCAGGCTTGCTTCTGCGCTTATTTTAAGGGTATCTGCTTCAGACTGGACACAGCTGAACCCGGGCAACCTCAGCCGCTGCACATACGCTGATAAAGAAGAGCAATTCCTAAATAAAGAAATTCAGAGCACGCCAGCACAAGGCTGCACCCGTTTCCAGCACTTTTCAAACAAACCAAGCACAGGCCGGTGGCAGCATGTGCCGTTCTAAGGCCGCTCCCCTGCTCCTCTAGATACAGGCAGCAGTTTCGCTGCAGCCGGGTCTCCGGCATCAGCCCGGGGCTCAACCGCGCCACCACAAAGCCCTTCCAGTGCCGCAGCTTCCCCTGCGCCCAGGGCGCCCCGGCTGCTCTGCAGCTCATCTCGCCACGTCCTCAGCCGCAGCATCCTCTGGATGTGGCTCTCTGAAGCTGCTGCCCCAGTGCCAGCACCAGTCCTGAGCCCAGCTGCTCTGGGGGAGGCCTCAATTGGAAAAGGATCACTGAGAAATGAAGGCAACCAAGGGAAAAACCAACACCTGCTCCAGAAGAACAATCCCTCTTTGCCTGTGTCAATAGGGCCAAGGAAGCGGACTAATTGCATTGCTCAAACACAAAAAAATGAGACGAAAAAGCCTTTTTTCCCTGGGGGTCAGCTAGAGCAGAGAAGACAACTAACGCAGGCACACGTCCCATCAGGAGCTGCCAGCCCAGAGCACCAGCGGCCCCAGCCACGCACACCCTGCCAGGCTCGGGGGGCTGAGCACCCCACAGAGCCTCAAACTTCCAGCGCCCATCCTGGCGAAGGGTTTGCCTCTCTCCAATATCCCAGTCCTGAAGGGGTTCAAGGTGCCAGTCCCTGTGCCCAGGGGCTGTCACAGGGCAACGCCTGCCTCCTGCAGCTCCTCAGCCCAGAAAGCAGAGAGATGGTGCCTGCCAGAGTCTGGTGTGGCCGTGGTGAGAGCAGGAGCGTTTCCACAGAAAAGGGAGCCAACAAACCACACGAGTGTGGCAGGATATGTCCTGTCCACACCCAGCAAGGATTCTGCACCTCACCAGCCTGGGGAAGGTCCTAAAGCCTCTCAGGGATGTGTCCACAGCTGGAGCACATGGGGTGTGATGAAGCTGATGGGACCCACAGCCCCGCACACGTCGCTTGGGTCAGGCATTCCCCCGGGCTGGAGCCGATTGTTCCCAACAGCGTAACTGACTGATGGGCAGATTGACTTGGAAATAATAACGTTCTCCACATCGCAAGCCTGATTAATAGGATTGACTTAACCTTAAGAGGATTGAATTGATAAAGGTAATAAGATTACTGCTTATTTCAAAGACTAGCCCAGAGTCCGGCTGGGCTTTTCTGCAAAGGTGAAAAGCACCAGGGGTTGGTAGGGCTGTAGGTGACAGGTGGAGCAGTGTCAGGACACACTTATGTGTCAGCGCTGCAGCGGCAGAGAAACGTGGCCCTCAGCGGTGCTGAGCTGTGCAAGGAGAGCAGCGGAAGGGCAGCGACTGGCTCCTAGGACCCTGCAAACCAAGGACCCCAACCGCCTGTCCTTGACTCTTCAACACCACACAGCTCCTCCAAGGATCTGCGCTGGACACTTCTCTGCTGGCAAAGGAGCAATGATCCCTCCTTGGAGCTCTGGAGCTCATCCTCAACACTCCTGGCATTTTCTAATTCTCAGGAAAAGAAGGGGAAGTGGCAATGCCAGGGTTAACACACAGAAATCTCTGCCCATCACCTTGCTCAGGACAATGAGAAAACTTAAGAGAGGGATATAACCCAGGGAGCAACCACCACCTCCCTGTGAGGGGCCGGGTCCCACACAAGGGGCTTTGACACCGCTCCTCACCCCGACAGCCAGAACCCCGACCCTGCAGCAGCTGCTCACCAGCCTTCTCCATCCTTTCCACCAGCCTGACTCTCATGTTTATTAGGGAGAGGGGGGGGAAAACAGTGGGAGTGCTCATAAAACTGATTAAAAGCCTTATTAACTCAACTGTGGCTGCTATAAAATACTATCAGGGAGATAAACTCTTCGTGGGGGTGAATGATACGGCTGCTGCCAGCCTTGCCTACGGCTGGATCTGCCCAGCCCCGCGGCCGCAGCCTTCCCCAGCGCAGATACTGGACCTACCAAGCCCGGCAGCCTCCCAGGCCACGCTGCTCATTTCCAGGTCCCCACCCTGAGCTGAGCAATCACTTTTAGGCTGCCCCGCACAATACTTGCAGGTTTTGCACTGCAGTCGGTGCCGCCAGCAGAGCTCTGACCAAGCAGCTCCCACCACCGAGGAGGGGAAGGTGGGGAGTTTCCAGCAGGCTCGCACGGGAGGAGTAAATACATCTGCTTCGCTGAAGCAAATTCTTGCAGCATAAACAAACAGGGACACATGTTTATTCTTCACTCCATTCACAACACGATAAATATTTATTTCAAATGAGCAGCTGGTTAGTTAGAGCTTTGTCTGATGCTGGGCTTGATCTACCAAACATTTGGACAAGAGAAGGTTTTCTTACGGATTTATGGTCATGAATCGAGCACCAAAAGCTGTAAGAGAGCCCTGAAACAAAGCTAAGCACGGGAAACATTCTGGAAGCATCGAGAGCCACCGTGGGTCTCACTTTGGGAAGGACACAGCCCGCCCATCCACAACCACATCACACCGGCCACATCAAGCCAAGCTAATGGCAGGGGGAGCGTGCCCGGGAACACTGCGGATGGCAACAGAAACACTTTTAATTAGGACTTGGCGACTTTTGTCTATGCAAAACACGTGAAAATAGTTGGGCATCTCTCCACACCCTTACCGGTGCCCTCCCTGGGAAGTGGAGCACCTAACAAGTCAAGGATAGATGCCAAGCGCCCATGTGTCTGTGTTTAGGCACGAAACCACGTCCTTCTTCCAGCCCAACAACGCCTCTTCCTGCCTCTAACTGCCAAAAAAAGAGACAGTGAACAAGCGCTCGCAGCGAGGGAGCTGGTCAGGCTGTCCCATGAGCTGGGGCAGCTCCTCAGCCAGACTGCATGAGCTGTTCGCTTTACCAAAATACCTTCCCTCACTTCTCCACCTCTTCGCCTCGGCGGCTGGTCGGGGTTTCCAGGCGTGCCCTGGTGCACACCAAACCCTTGCGCGGCGCCGCGGGGATGAAGCTTTTCCCTTTCCCAAACAGAGATCAAAGGCAGCGTGGACTCTGACTTCAGAGGGGACTCTCTGCTTTCATTCTCCACCTTTTCATCTATTGTGATACAGCTACAAAGCCCTGGAGAAAGCAGGTATTTAGGGAGAAAATTCAGCTACAGCCCTTGTCCCAGTTCTGCCTGCAGCTCTGCGTGCTCTGCCTCTCGGGCAGGAGGGACATTCTGGCTCGTGTCAGCACCAGTGCGCCCAGCAGGACCAGAGCAGGGATCAACCCCCTGGACTGGGCACTGGGGAGGCCGCCCCTCGAATTCTGGGTTCAATTTTGGACCCCTCACTGCAAGAAGGACATCGAGTGAACAACTGAGGTGTCTGTGGGTGCCCCGTGGGGCTGCCCGGGGACGCTGGCGGCCCGGCTGTGGCTGGCACAGGCGGCACCGTCCGCACAGCGCCGCGCCGCAGCGCTCCTGCACGACGCACGTACCCAGTCGGCCGTGCCTCATTAAGGGATTACACCATATTTACAGCAAATCGCTACAGGAAAACAGGGCCCGAAACAGCGCGAGAGCAATTAGCTGCTAACGAGTCTTCATAGATAATCTACCGGACACTTGCTTCTCAGCTCAACTGTAATTGCTGCTTTAGCATCAGCTGCAGCAGCCAAGATCCACAAAACCCCCTTTATCAGCGCAATAAATTAGTGGTTGCTGATTGCCATGTCTGCGCTCTTCAGGGCAGGGGAGAGCTCTGAAGAGGTCCTCGGGAAGGCTCTTGGCAAGACGCGAGGACGGGGGACCCACCTCCAGCCTGGGCAAGCATCAGAGGGTCAGAGGAGGACAGCGGCCTGGAGCAGGGGGACGCTGCCCTGCTCTCACAGCTCCTCCCTCACTGAAGTCTGGGACCTGGCCCCGCTTTCTCCCGTGGCCACGGCCACGTCCCCTCGCTGGGTCTCGGTGCTCAGCTCCAGGGCAGCTCTCCTGGGTGGCAGCGGGGTGCACCCGTGTCAGACGAGCAGGGATCAGGATGTTTTCCTCTCCCATTCATTGGTTTTTTTTACCTCACTGCCGCTTTTCCCTTTTTCTGCCTGTCCAGCTCCCCCAGCGAAGGCCGCGCCTCCGGTTCCCATGCTCCAGTAACTCCTGTTGCTCTGACAGCTCCCGAACCCCGGCGCTAATGCTGATGGCCGGTGACAGGCAGGGAGAGCAGACGCTTCATTTTAGAGGGAGATTCATCAAGCCTGTTTACTGTTTGTGGCATCCCTCATGCAGAGCCTCTGGGATCTCGAGCACTGATGCAGACACGTCTAAACCACACTCGTTCGCGCCGGAGCCTCTCCAGTTCCAACCAGAAGAGGAAAAAGGCAGGAGCGGTGACAACTGCTCTCTGCCATGCCCACAACCGAGACTGGGATGACGCTTGAAGACTTTTGCACCAAAACTGCACAAACCACAGACAGGGCCTTTCATGGCAATGTCTTTCCAACACGAGCCCTGGCACTAGAGCTGCTGCGAAAGCCCTGGGAGGAGCGGGACTAGCAGAAGACGTGGCTGTGCCCAGAAGCCAGGCGCTGATGTGAGGAGCAACCTAAGACATCCTCCTTGCATAACCACTGCACGTTATTACACATGCCCTGAATCACGAGCCGCTTCTGTCCCCTCTGAGGGCAGCGCAGCCAAGGGGACCAGGGCTGTGGCCCTTCCCTCCACTGCTGCCTGGGATCAGGGAAGCTTTAACCGAGCTATTTTCTCTGCCTCAGCCACAGCAGGGCCCATGGCCTCGCAATCCTCTCAGCGAGCTTTGCCTGCCTTGAATCAGCTCAGGAGGCCAAGCCACCTCTCTGTCCAACAGATGGTGACTACATCTAATCCAGGAACCCCGCCACGGTCCCGGCAGCAGCGGAGGAAGCAGAGCCTTGCGATTCCCCCTCAGGTGAGCAGCTCCCGTCTCCTCAGCACTACAAAAGCTTTGGCCATCTTGCTCTTCCCCAGCTACCCCCGCAGAGAAAAACAGAGAAAAACACTGATGCTTTAACTCCTGCAGTCCCGACACTGGCGCTGCCGCCAAGGCTGTGCCACATCACCTGGGGACGAAGGAAGCTCTGCAGCAGATGGGTCACGCAGCTCCAGGCCCCATGTGCTGGGGACCCCGATGCTTCCCTGTGCTTTCCAGCACGGGGGTTTCCAGCTCTGCTCACCCTGCCCATACCCTCAGCCCACAACCAGGAGTAAATCCCACTCTCTGCATCCTCTTGACCTGCTGCTTCTCCAGACCGGTCTGGGGATTCACAACTAGGAAGGATCTTCAAAGCAGTCCAGAAAAACTGAGCTTCCACCACTCGCAGCTCATCCAGCATCAACCCCCTGAGGAGCTCTGCCCTGGCACACCCCAGGACCCCTGGGCTTTCCTGCACTGGTGCCTCTCCTCACACCTCCCTTCCAAAAGCATCAGCACACACCCCGCAGCCCGTGCGCTGATTCCGAGACACGCGTGCCCGCAGGCGGACGTTGCTCTCAAGTTCTCAAGATGCCGTTTGTTCCTGTTTGGCTCCTGCTGTGCTGGGTGCTCAGCACGGCAGGGTGGTGACAGGGAGGGAGCGGAGCAGGGAACCTGCTGGGTTCCCACAGGACCAGCCAGCACACGCAGCCTGCTGAGCTGAAACAGCATCTCCTACACTGCCGCCCTGCGATCGGCCTTCTCGCTCACCTTCACGTTTGCCCCTGTTTACAAAGTAAAGAGCCTGGCCCCGGAGCCTCCAGAAGGAGAGAAAAATGACTCGGTTGGTATCTTGTGATCCCAGTGACCTCACTGTTAACTAAGCGACTCGCACTGTACACGCTACCCATTAGTTTATTATTAAAAGCAGAACTAGAGTGTATTCGTGACGGCTACGCCTGAAGCCCAGCTGATGTGGCGGCTTCCAAAACCCACCCCAGGAGTCTCGTGACAACCTCTCGTGGGCCGGGGCAGATGATGAAGGGTCTTACCTTGGCCTTGCCCGTGCTCTGCAGGATGTGCACCAGTGCCGACGCCATCTCCTCTTTGTTCTTCACGCTCAGCGAGGGCTCCAGCACCGAGCACAGCACCATGTAATTGTTAGTGATGTACTCGGCAAACTCCTTGTACATCTCCATGGGAAGGATGCTCATGCTCTGGTAGCGTGACTTGATGCGGATCATGGGGCCCGGGGACTTGCCCTTGCCGGGGTTGGGGCTGACCACTGGGTACCATTTCTCTACAAACTGCCGGCCCGTGACGGAGCTGACCGGGATGTTCACTTGCCCAATGAAATTGGTCTTGTCCTTCTTTTTCTTCTTGTCAGTCTCTTTGTATAAGTGCACCGTAATGTTTTTGAGCGACGGGAGGTTATTAAATTCAAAGTGCTCCCCCCAAAATACATTATCCGTTTTCAATTTACAGGTAGTTCGTGCATAAAGAACGTCATCCAGGCATAATTCACACAAGTACTTTTTCTTAGCTGGCAGATCCTTGGCTTCAATAATCCATAACTTTAACATATTCTCTACCCTTCTGCTGTTGTCCTGAAAAAAACAGATGCAAAGAGAAAAAAAAAANTTCTTGTCAGTCTCTTTGTATAAGCGCACCGTAATGTTTTTGAGCGACGGGAGGTTATTAAATTCAAAGTGCTCCCCCCAAAATACATTATCCGTTTTCAATTTACAGGTAGTTCGTGCATAAAGAACGTCATCCAGGCATAATTCACACAAGTACTTTTTCTTAGCTGGCAGATCCTTGGCTTCAATAATCCATAACTTTAACATATTCTCTACCCTTCTGCTGTTGTCCTGAAAAAAACAGATGCAAAGAGAAAAAAAAAAGGTCAATAAATAACCCACAAAGCCAAGCAAAACAAAACTGCAGATATGAGCTAATTATTTCGGATGTGCTAAATGAGCGGAGGCTTAATTACATTTTATTTTAAGGAAATACTGGCTCTCAGGAATTTGCATAATAACACTACTTATGCTAATTTTTCAAATATCACCGTGCTCTCCATGTCTGTTGGTGCCAATTAATATAAGGAACAAGGAAGATAAAACTCCTCCAGATGATAAATGCACC
>WEIS01095997.1:0-16544 GCA_013389965.1 Todus mexicanus
AAAAAAAAAAGGGGAACATATCCACAAAAGGCATGAAAAATTCATTTAAGCTGGCTCTTTAGCACCTGCCTTACCTTCATCACATAGTTTACAATTCTTGCAGTGTTCTAAGCCGTTGGGATGATCTGTGTACGTGTTCCCAACGCACGGTATGCACGTCGTGCTGGAATCTGCTGTGCAATTCTTGTAAACACGGAGCCCTGAATAGAAAAACAACCACCCCGGGAGGAAGTGGCTGCGTTAGCAAAGCTTACGTGGCCACGGACTGACGCTGGCACTAAACCCACAACTACAAATAAACTACTAGCACCTCAAATACACCCGAAGAGCAACTGCAGGGATAAAAGCAAAAGAGAAAGCAGGAGCTGACATGAGAGCCCTTGGGAACGGTTCCAAGGGAATGGTTCCAAAGGTTTCTCTCACTCTGGACGCTGCCAAAGAAGGGACAGGGCCTCGGGGCGTTGTGTGTTGGTGCGAACACATGGAAGGGGGATTTTGGTGGCGATGCTCACAAGGACAAGCCCCCAGACTCTTGCCTGGGTGACTCTTGCCAAAGCCAACCTTGACCCACGGGCACGGAGGGAGGGATGGAAGGAGACCCCAAGGAGCCTCGGTCACCTACCAGCAGCACACATGGGGCAGCACTCGCTGCCGGCGGGGTATTCCCCCGGCCCACACTTCAGAGCATCCAGGCGATCCAGCAGCAGCACCAGCAGCATCGTCACCACCTTTGGGGCGACACAAGAGCAGATTTGCCTCGGGCTGCGCCTTCCCCGGGCGCTCACCCCAAGCAGCCCCCAGCCTTGGGGGGCAGCAGGGGCAGAGCTGGGATCACTCCCAGCCGTGGGGTGGTCCAGCCTGGGACCCTCCGTCCCTCCCTCACTCACCCCATGCATGTCGCATGTCGGACTGGGGCTCCGTGGCTGGACGGGAGCGGAGGGAAGTGAAAGTGAAAGGAAAGAAAGGGGGGAAGGTGACTCTGAGGGGGAGGGGCTGAGGGACTCATGGGTAATTAGAGAGAGAACCAGAGGGAATGGTTCCAAACTGCAACAGGGGAGGGTTAGACTGGATAGGAGGAAAAAAAAATTTCCAGCAAGAGCAGTGAGATACTGGAATAGGCTGCCCAGGGAGGGGGTTGAATCCTCATCACTGGACGTGTTTAAAGGGCGTTTAGATGAAGTGCTAAGGAATAGGGTTTAGGGATTAATTTTGCAGAATAGGGTTAATGGTTGGACTCGATGATCCCAAGGGCCTTTTCCAACGCCAAAAGTTCTATGAATTCTAGGGAGCTGCAGCTCTGCAGCTGCAGGAGCCTCAGGGGGGCACCTCAGCCACGTCTAGAAATCAGAGAATCAGTCACAGAATCACAGAATGTTCAGGGGTGCAAGGGACCTGGAAAGATCATCTAGTGCAATTCCCCCCCCGCTGGAGCAGGATCACCTAGATCAAGTCACACAGTATCACAGAACACCAGGTTGGAAGGGACCCTTGGATCATCTAGTCCAACCCTTTAAGGTAAAGAAATAGTTTCAAAGAGCTGGCCCAGCGCCCTGTCAAGCTGAGCCTTCAAACTGCCTGAGGTTGAAAAATCCAATTCCCTTGGAAGACTATTCCGCTGTCTAACAGCTCAGAGCTGCAGCAGATCTCTCGAGGAGCAGGCGAGCAAACCTGCGAGGCAAGGGAGCTGCACATCTGCTGCCTCAGTCTCCTCCACACCACCACTCCTCCAGGCTTCACTTGACACGCTTCTCTGGCAAAGGAGAACCGCGTCCCAGGGAGCTCTGGGCTTGCCTCGCCTTGCCCTGCAATGGGTCTGACAAGGCAAAATTCCTTGGCATTATCACGTTTGCCAGAGGATTTTCACTGTTAGAACCCTCCCAGGCTGTGGCCAAGCGCTTGGCGCTCATACAGCGTGAGCAGTCACAGCTCTGCCGGCCACCGGGATCCAGCAGCAGCTGGGAGACCAAAAGGGCCGCCCTACTTCCAGGCAGCTCGTGGCTGGGTGGGCAGCACGCCCAGCTCAGCAGTATTCCCGTAATCGGGTCGCTCCTGACTTACCTCCCTACCTGTGGGCCAAGTTGTGTTGTTTTTTTAGCGTGTCCCCATCACCATTTCAGAACAGAAACCCACCCTGAGCCTCCTCAGAGGCACAAGTGGCCGCGCGCCCCTCAGAGGGAGAGGACCCAGACAGAAGTTGCACACAGATGCATTTTATTGCTCTCTACAAACACAGAGACGCATACACAGTATGCACGTGAGCCCTGGGGCTGTCCCACCATTCACCATGAATTAAACCACTCCGTACAGACAACAATCATTATTATAATGAAAATGCTAGAAAAAGCGTAGCTTACACCCCAAAATGTATAACATTGACAAATCAAGCCTTTCACCTGCTACCTTTTCTTTAACGTAAAGCAGTCACGTACTCTTTCTCTAAACTGAAAAAACAAAAAAAGCAGCAAAATAGTAGAAATATTCCACATAGTTTCCTAGCTCCTGTTCGCCCGTCGCACTTTATGTACTAGGACTATGACAGGGTCGTCGGGGAGAAATCCAAAACAAAAGAGAAACCGCCTTTGACGCCGTACAAGTTCTAAGCAAACAGAGGGAAAGTGATCTCAACCGGGTGTGCGTGAACCAAAGGGCGGTAAAATTTATCCTCCGGAGCGACTGAGCAAAGCAAGCGTCGCCCGTCAGGCCAGAGCAGAGCTGATGGCTCTTACAGGCAATGCGAGAGAAACCTCTCCTACAACATTTACCAAAACCCCCTCCTCTTTTTGGAGGCCGCGTGGCCCCGGTGGGGCCGCTGTCACCAGCAGCGCCCGCACAGCTGCAGGACCACTCACAGAATCGCCTCAACGTTCCCTGCGAAAGTCAAACGTCTGCCCCTCCTCGCCACACATAAATAAAATACACGGGGGGGATAAAATTCCCTACAGGGGAGAGGATCAGAGCTGGACTGTCAGAGGCAGTCAGATCCATCCTCTGGACTGCAAAAGGCCAAGGTCCAAGCCGAAAGGAGCCCCCCGACTACCAGGGCCTCCAGAGAGCACTGGCGCCTTTCGGAGGTGCTTGCTTCAGGGTGCTGGAGTTCCCCGGGGAAAAGGCGACCTCGGGAGCAGCTGACTGGCTCTTCTGGAAGTGGCTTAAAAGTTTGGTCTGCGTTTCAGTCCGGACTTTATGAAGAGAGAGGAAATGGAAAGCTTCTTGCAGGCACCGAGAGTAGCCCTCTCTGAAGTCGAACTGAGAGCTTTTGTGGAAGGATCCTACAGCTGGAAAAGGGGANGAGAGCAGCGTGTTGCTGGAAGCTGCCTCTGCTCGGTATTTATACTGCCCAGGCTCCCTGAGAGCCTGTGGGTCTGCGGCTCGGTGGCGTTTCCCACACTCCCCAGCCAATCGGGGAGCCAAGGCGCACAATGGGAGCAGCATCTATTCTTGCACGCTCCATTGGCAGTGAATAGCTGGGGGGATAATGACCTTCTCCCAGATGAGCAGGTGGGGAGTGCGCGCGCCGTGAAAGGCCGCCAGCAGAATTACGCGTCAGGAGCTGGGAAAGAGCCGGCCCTCAATGGGAGAAGGCTGCTGACTAATGCCGCAGATCAATAGCATTCCAGGCGCAGCCCCGGGTTCACATGCGGGAGGAAGGAGGAGGAGGAGGAGGAGGAGGTCAGCTGCCGATGGCGGGAAATCCGCGGGGCCGCGTCCCAATCTGGGCCCGCGCGGCGGCACACGCTTCAGCGGCCTCAAGGTGCACGCGCCCACGCGAGCCGCCGCCGGCTTTCCGCGATGGAGCAGAACTTCTTTAAATCTTGTTTTCTCAGTAAGCCAGAGGCAGGTGCTCTCCCTCAGGTGACTGTGACACCGGTTCTGCCCACAGAAAACAGAAAATGGCTTTTCCAGTTTGGCTTACTGCAAATAAATGCATTTAATTCTAAGTACACGCGGTTCCGAACAGAATCACAGGATTATTGAGGCTGGAGAAGACCTCCGAGATCATCGAGTCCAGCCTATGACCTAACACCACGACATCAGCTAAATCATGCCACTAAGTGCAGCATCCAAGCTTTTCTTAACAGAATCACAGTTCTTGCAAGCCACGTCACAGGTGCTTTATGTTTCTGTTTTCAAATACCTGTGAGATAAATTCAGAAGGAGAAGGGTCTAGCCTCACTCTTGGGATCAGTCTCACGCGCTGCTTTCTCACTACCTCCCCAAAACCTATTTTACTCTAATTCTTTTCATTTAACCTGTGCAAAAAGGAGAGTTGAGTGCAGAAGAGATTTATGTAGACCATAAATGTATTAGAAATCAAACTCCTGATTCCTCCTTATTCTGCCCTAGGCCCACTTCTATCCCCAGACCACAGCCTTTGCCCCGTAGGTGCCTGCGGCTGGGAGAGTTAAGCCTTGCTGGTTGTATCCTATAAACACACAGCCAGGGGTTCACATTGGGAAACTCAAACCCCACCTGCCCTCATTTATCCTGCCTTTTGCCCGGGCAAGTTCTTCTAAGAGCTCCAACCTCCCACCAACAGCTGAAGGAGGAAACAGCAGCAGAGGGTTTTCTGCATCCTCCGGACACGTACCTGGACTGCGGGGTGAGGCCGAGAGTAATGTTAGGGCTTTTGGGGGGGGATCTCTTACTGTGGTTAACTAAAGCCTGTTTGTGTTTACTTTAATATTAGCGTATGTGTCTTCAGATACATACTAAAACATACGTGTGTGGTCACACATGTCTTTAATGTGACTACACACACACACAGAGCCCCGTTTCGCTCGCCCTCTGCAGCTCGGTATTCGGCAGCCCAGGTAAGGCTCCAATGACCTCTTCCAGGATCTGCTTTTCCCTCCCCATTGTGCCGCTCCTGAATAGGCTCCCTTCTTCCCGTACAGAGCAGCAGCTGTTGAGCTCCGAGCCTTTTATGTCAAGTTGTGGGAAAGCTTTTGTGACACCGTTTCACATGTTCTCCTCAAAGCTCGTGGATTATCTCTGAGCCCACGTAATGCCACCCCTGAAACTAATCTTTTTGTGCACCCCTCTTGGGGGAGATTCTCTGAAACACCAACTCCTGAGGAGTTACTCATTTCTTGAGCTTGTTAATGAAGGGCACGAGGAAGAAATGTGCCACTCCGGTGATCAGCACCAGCACTTCTGCTAGAGACAGTTTCTGTTTTCCAGATTAACTCGCTAATAAGCAGCTATAAGAACGCACGATAATTTCCCCTTCCCATACAAGTCACACAAACGGACACTCCAGGTTCAGTCCCACAAAGCTCTTTCAAGTCTCAGATGCCTTCCCTGCAATTACCCACAGGACACCACAAGAAACTAAGCCCCCTACCCAGGAATCTGTGCATTCCTGCATCAGAGGATAACCAAAATCACAATATTCAATGAATTATTGTGAGGTGAATGTAGCAAAATCCCCTCCCCCCCGATAGTAAATCCACTGAGGTTCCTACTTCCTCACTGGGTGTCACATAGGGTCTTTAAAGCATCTGAAATAAAAACATATATTTAAAATGGCTTTTTATATTCTCTTTGGTTTCACAATCTGTGAGGAGCAAAAAATAGCCAATTCCTGACCATCTTGGAAGAGTTACTCAAGTTTGATGCTCAGCTACCCAAAGTAGATGCTCTGCTCCCGCTGTGCTTGGAAATCCTAAAGAAAAGTAGTAACAGAAATTCCTCCCTCCTGTAAAGTTAGCAGAGCCAAGGGACTTTACACTGATGAATTACACCCCTCCTACGATGGTTCCAAACGTGCACAATATTGCACAAAAAACTTAGGAGGATCCCCAGATGCTGGCTCTGGGTAACGCGTTCGAACTCCGGCACTAGCGATAGCCTTGCCCTCGAAACTCGGCCAGATGTTAGCTCTTTAGGAAGCCTCCAAAGATGCTGCTGCTTTCCCAAGTCCTGAGAGCTGCTCATTGCCCCCATGGCTTCTCTCCCGAAATGAAACGTGCTGCCCAGATGGCCTTTTGGGAGCAGGGTTTCCCACTGAACACAAAGCAGAGGCAAGCACCGTTGCTAATGTGGTTTGTAGTCGGGCACACTTCCTTTGTGGCAGGAATGAATGTAGTTAAGAAATGGTGTGGGAAACTCCGAAGTACGCGAACTTCCACAGCCTTATGTTAGTAAGTCATTCGGAAAGCTTGGGAGCGGGGACGGAGCGATGCTTCTGAATAGAGAGCAGGGAAAATGGAGAAATGCAGGAGACTCAGCTAGCACCAAGTTCTACAGACCATCCTGAGGTGAAAAATAAAATTCTAAGGGGTCCACTCCTAAGGGTCTTACTTGAATCTTCACTGAAGGCAATAGAAACGTTGGGCTCCATGGAGGGTGAAGCAGACTGCTAGATTTGCCCTGTGGCTTTCGTACCTCCGGAGCCGTTTCCTGATAGCCAGTAAACTGGCACAAATACAAATGATCTCTACACCTGCGGTGGAAATTATCACAATCCTAACCAGCAAAATCTGAGCCCGAATTTTCGCCTGCCAAATACCAACAGCAGAACCTGGTCTGTTGTTTCCAACCAACACGTGGAGCTCAGGAACGGGCACCCTGCCGCGCGACGTGCGCAAGGGCTGCCGTCACCTTTGGGCAAGCCAGCTTGTACTGCACGGAACAGCACGAGAGACGTACTGGGCAAGCTGGGAATGGGCAGGCTGACCGGCGAGGGGCACCTGGCAGCAGAGCCTCCTGGCATCTGTCAGTGAGAGCAGTTCAGATTAACACGCCAGGGCAAGCAAGGATTGGAGGAGCTTCTGTAGCTGTTTGCACCAGTTTGCACAAGCTTACAAGCAGCCTGACTAATACCAACGGGCTGTATTTCCTGAGATATCACACAAATCTGGGGAATTAGAGGCAAACAGAATACGTGGCTCAGACATCACAGTGCAGACCAAAGCCGCCTCTGCCACTGGCAGTAGAAGAATTTTTTGGGCCCTTCTGGTGGATGAGCAAGATTCTGCTCCTGCAGCTCCCTCCCATGCCCTTTCCCCTTGCCCTGCTGCTTGGCAGCCCCTTGCTGGAGTCTGCTGCAGTATCTGTTGGCCTGCAAAGCTTCCTTCGCTCTTTCCCTTTTACTCGGGGTTTATTTTCCCTTCATGCAGGTTTTATAATCTGATTTTTCGTTCTGTCACTCTTTCCCCCGCCCCCGTCTGTCACAGGCAGATGTGGCTTGAGGACAGGAGTGCCTTACAGGCTGTGTGAGTTTGGAGGTCCTTCCAGTTTCCCACACTGCTCCCCTATTCACCGCATTCAGGCGGAGGATAAAGGAAGTGTGCCATGCTACAAGCTGAATTAGAAATGGTGTTTGACTTCCCTTTGTACCTCGCAGAAACCTTGCTCTGGGTAGACCATCTGCATAGCACTCACCGCGGAGAAAACCATTGATCACGGCCTGTCAGCCCAGCTGGGGGAACTTGGGAAAGTAATTCCTTGTGCCACTTCAGTTCTTTAGGGCTTTAACATCTGGCTGGAGGGGGAGGCGGCCGTTGATGGTTTAACAGTCTTGCTTCCTTTCAAGTTGGGGATGCTGGTTTTGATCCCCGATAAGCCTTTCTGAAATCCTGATTTTAATAACGTGGAAAGCATCCAGGAGACCAGGAATAATGCACCGGGCTTTGCATTTTCAAAGTGCTTTACAAATACCAGCCAATGAATTCTCAGCAACCTCCTCTGCGAGATAAGGATGTATTATCAGCAATGTTGTACAAAGGGAGAAAAATGAGGCAGGCAGAGAAAACCAAAATTGCAATATTTCAAACAGTGGCTGCAGTGCTTCTGCTGCCAAGCGGCTGCTTGAGACATCTGGTTTACAGAGATGCTCAGAGCCCACTTTTGTTTTAATTAGCTCTGGCATCTCTGAAAAAGAGCCAGCTCCCTGGCTTGGGGGAGAATTTGGATTACCAGCCTGGACCACACTCACCGTCACGCACCACCTAGAGAACCAGATGCAAACGTTCTCCTTCGTGCTCCAGTTCAGTAGCGGGTTTTGAAAATATTATTTAGCACAATTTGCTTAAGCCCATCAAGTGGCTGAAAAGGAAGATGCGCTCATACCCTTGATCAGGGAGTAATGATCTCTTCGACAGAAAAGAATTTGATCTCTCTAGAAAGTAAACTAAGCTTTAATTTGTTTTTGTGTGCTCCTTCAGTCTTAAGCCACAGCTGTCTGTAGTCCTTGTGCAGATCTGTCAGTCAGCACTGCCTGGTTTTGCCCAGCTCCCTGCCAGCGGTTACAGTCGTTCTGGGCTTTAAGCTCCCCGGAGGAGAGGACACAGTGTGCCCTGAATTACACAAACCCTAAGTTCATAAGGGAATTTCAGGCCCTTGACACTTGGCCTGAATAAAACCAGCGAGTTAGAAAGGAGCCCTACTGCTTTGGTTAACAAGTCCAGGGCTCCCTGCAGCTCCAGCGCTGTGTGCTGGCCACTGGTTTTGTGCAAAACGTGTCTGCAGAGTCTCCTGATGGCAGCTCCTGGGGACTTTGTGCCAGATTCCCAGTACCTCGTGCTGCGGATGATTGTAGGGCCAGTTTATACTTCCAGCTACACTGGAGATGCTCTGGTGGTCCTGGCCCTATTCTTTACCATCTCCTTCTCCTCACCAAAATTCTTGGCAGCGCTATTTGGTGACTCTTGTGATTTTTATCACGAGACTTGTAATACTCAGGGCCTTCAGCAAAGCTTCACGCTCAAGCCTCACGATTCTATAAAGAGAGAAAATCAAGGATATAGACCCAAAGTTCAAATGCTCAGCAACCAAAAAGCAAGCCAAAAAACAAGCCAAAAAACCTTTTGCCATTCAGAAGCTGTCAGCAAAGCCAGGTCCTCAGAGGTGCCAAGCCCATTGTAAGAACTGAGTGACACCATCTTCCAAAGAACCCCACCCGAAACAATGAAGGAAGGGCATGAACCCAGCAGCTTCTGTGGCTGCCCCCTCCACTCCAGCGTCAGCAGCGGGCTGTCCTCCTCCCTCGGGCAGCGACTGACGGATGGGCTGTGCCCATTCCAGAGGGCTTTTGGGGAGCGCGTGCTCCCGCTGAAGCCAGGGATAGCTGGGGTGCTTTTAGAGCACAACCCCAAACCACCTGGTATCCCACGAGATAAGCGCCGGGTGTCGGGGCCGCCACCAAGACGGGAACCGTTCCGTTCCTGAGACCAGAACTAACTTAGCGCTGACTAGCCCGACTCTAGAGCGAGCTGTAGCTGAGCCCCCTGGTAGAAGCAGAAGGACAGGCCACATTCTGCGGGGTTTGAAGGAGGAGGGTGGTAAACACATAACATGGTGGCTCCCGCCAAGCCTGCTCCCAGGGCAATGTGTTCCTTTGAGCCATAATTGATTCCTGCCATCAGGCACCAGCCTGCTCTCCCCCAGGGTCAGCGCTTTCCCACATCCAACCCCATTATCCCACAGCCCATGCCTTTTGTACAACACACTCCAGCTATTCATGTGCAAAGCAGCTGTAATCCCCAGACCTTTCAGAGTCAATATACCAGGAAATAATAAATCCCTCTTGTGCGCTCTTGAATATGCCGAGAGGTGACTTGTGGGAATTTTAGCTGGGCAGAAAAATAATAAATTCTGCTTAATTTTTAATTATTTGTAGTAGTCGCTGTAGAAAGGCCGTGTCATTGGCGCATGACTATTTCAGGGTCACCCACATAAGCAGCTACAGAAACTGCTTTTGCCTCGGACAACCCCAGAAGTGCAGATCCAACTGTCTCACATTTCTTAATAATCAGAGTCCCCTCTCCTTCACTTACCCACCTGAGAATGGCAGTATGCTAAGCATTCTGGATCTGAAGAGAAACTAATTAAAAAAGATTAAATCTGTGAAGAATGTACTGTACAGAATAAAAGACCCCTCTCTGCCAGGGTTCTGCTGTCTCGGGGAGGCAAGATAATGCCGTGCTAATGACATTTAATAGAATATTTTACACAATAGGCCTAATAACAGCATAACCTTTTCCCC
The DNA here is from genome assembly GCA_013389965.1 of Todus mexicanus. Classification (NCBI taxonomy): domain Eukaryota; kingdom Metazoa; phylum Chordata; class Aves; order Coraciiformes; family Todidae; genus Todus; species Todus mexicanus. Next base: position 9,989 of record WEIS01095997.1, read on the forward strand.
TGAAAGAGGCAGATTTCACCACGCTTCCACTCTGTCGGTCCAGGCAGCAGAATCACTGCTGGGCTTGCAAGAGCAGAAGTGGCCAATCCTGAACCGCAAGTTTTTGCAGGACAATTTCTTTATATATTGCCCTCCCGTGCCAAACAATTTTTTTAAACTATTTAGTATGTCTTTTTCAAACCTTATCCAAGAAACCTCCACAGAACAAGTCAGAAAAGTCCGGGGATGATGAAGGGATGTGGTCAGCACAGGTCTGCTTGGGACCCTGGTAGGTGTGCTCATTGCCACCACCTTCCTTGGTGATGCTGCCCCTGGGATGCGACCTGTGGAAGTGAGGCCAGAGATAGCTTGGCTCCTAAACCCCTTCGGTTTTATCTGTGCCCTTCCAGCAGTGCTGGCCCTGGGCTGGCCTAAGGAAGATGAAAGCCAACTAGTGATCAGGTCCCTGCAAGGTCCTGCTCTCCAGGCAGCTGCCTGACAAAGGGTGTCCCAGAGAGGAACCATCTCAGCCAGGCTCCCAACAGATGGAGAGAAAAGAAACTCCTTTGCAACACAGTGAGGAGAGGCCACCCTCAGCACTTCCACTGCTCAGCTCCTGAATCCGAGGGGGCCCTGTGAAAGCATTTAGCAGCCCCACTCCCATTTCCCAGCAGAGCAAACTGAGGCACGGTGAAGCAAACCAGCAGCCCCAGGACAGCCGAGCTGCAGCTGAGCTCAGGGTGTCCCTGCTGGCCACCCCTGGGTGTGAACTGGTGTCTCTGCCCCTCGGCCCACGCTGCCCCTTCCTCCTGGTGAACACAGCTCTCCGAGAAGCCGCTGCCCGCACGGTAGAACACGCGCTTTTCAGGCTCGCCCGGTGAAAGAGCCCTGTGAGTTCATCGTGCCTTGACAGAAGTGCAGGCTCCACAAAGGAGTTATTAGCGCCAGGCTGTGTGGGTTTGAATTTCTCTGCCTTTCCCATACTTTTCCCCTATTGATAACATTTCTTGTCGGGACAATAGAAGTGTGCCTTGCAACTACTCACGACATTAGTGACGGTGCTTGAGCCTGAATGATTTAGAGGGAAAGAATCCAACTCCCAAAAGACCATCTGGCTATCAGTTATAATACAGCAATAAAGGTCAGGGCTGCTTCTCAGGAGTTGGGAAAAGATGGGGTTTGACACTGAAGAGTCTCTTCAGCCAGCTTGGTACATGCCTACCTGTCAGCTCCCAGCTTTGAGACCTGCCAGCCTCACTAGGACGGGGATAACACGGGACACCAACTCCTGGAGGAAGGGCAGTCAAAGAATACAGGGAGAAGGGCAACACCTCATTATAGCTGGCAAAAGCTAGGGCCTGGTCTCTGAGCTGTGTCTTACTTTGTATCGTAATCCTTTGACTGCTTCAAAGTGTTCCTGAGATGTCTTGTCCCCTGGCTTTCCCACAACGCGGGGAATAAAGGGCTCCAAGGACAACATCTGCCCTTCACAAAGAGCTAAGCCCATTCAGGCCGGCACAATGAAAACCACCAAGCTGCTGTTCCAGGGACACCTCCCTCCTTCCTGTCAACCGCCCGTTAAACTCCGAGATTTCCAAGTAAGAAATTGTCTCGGCCTTTCTCACCTCACTGCACACTTCCCTCCACCATTTCCACGCCCGGACTCTCGGCCACGCTCCTGTGCACCAGCAGGGCACCGGGAGGTGAGGAGCCCCCCTCTGCCTCAACCCGCCGAGGGCAGATGCAGCACAGCCTCTCTCAGGTAGCTTCTGGGTTATTTTTGGTGCTGTCTCAAGGACTGCATCCAGGTAGAGATTTTTCTCTCACGACAAAATCAGAACTGACCCGAAGCGCCACACGGTTTCGATCTTTTCCTTGCCTTTACCACAGAAGAGATCGTGCTTGCTTAATTTTCATTAAAATATTAACGTGAATACAGTCAAGCAGCACTATCCCCATGTTCAAGGTAAGAAAATGGAGTGGGGATGATGCGCAAAGGTTACACAGGGAGGCAGTGACGTGGTCTCTGAGATGTCACGTTCGGCAAACTGGGGCAGGGTCCTTGGTCAGGTGAGACCAGAGCGCAGCAGAAACCTCGGGCAAGACGCAGAACTGATCTCCTTGCTGAGGTCCAAAGGTTGGCCTCAGCTACTAAATCCCATTCACAACCTGCCTCTGACTTCTGGGTGGACTCTGGTGCTATTCTTCAGCCCATCTCAGCCAGCATTCTTGGCAGTGTCTGTATGATGGAGTAGAAGAGGGAAAAGAAAGAGCTAGAGGGACGACTGGTGCAACGCGCTCACAGACCTCAGCGTGGGAAGAAAGAAACGGACTTTACCATTTCCTTCGGCTTCCCATTCCCTGCTCATTCACTCCATCCATCCTGACTGTCAGTTCTCCAAACACGTGAACAAACCTGTCGTTTCACACTGGCACCACTTTGGCTCACCTCTTACAAGTGCCACGACTGCATGGCCAAGCGCAAACACACCCACGCTCTGGCAAACGGCGCCTGGGAGGCTGGCTGGAAAGTGCCCTCTCTGGAAAGTGAGAAGCCCCTGGTGCTGCTGATTTTGCCCCTCCCGGTGCTCCCCTGCTCCTTCTCCTCCCTCCTTCCCCCAGAAGCGTGTCTCCTCCACGCCGCCAACGGGAGCGGCACATGCGGGGCCTGGGGAAGTGGCCAGTGATCCCAGCCAAGCAGCTGGAGGCTCGGTGTGTTCCCAGCTCCCCGGGCAGCCCGCGGAGCCGCGCCGCACACTCCACCAGCCAGCGTGGCCAGAAGGTTATTCTCTCCGGGGCATTTGGGATCAATGTACCGTGCGCTAATAGACGCTTCCCCCATTGTGGGGCTGCGTGCCTGGATTGGCTGGAGGGCTGTGGGAAAGGCCGGTGATCCCCACACTCACACAGCCACCGCAGCTCCCCGACCTATAAATAGAGGCAGGCGGGAAGTGCCGAAGCACAGCCAGCTCAGCCCGACCTGGGGGTCTGTGCCCGGCACCGAGAGCGCGAAGAATGGCTCCCAGTAACACCCTCATGATGCACATGGAGGAGAAGCTGCTGCCAAAAGAAAAGAATAAAGTAAGTAGAGCCCTTGACAGGATTGGAAAGGCTGGCGCTGTGCTCTGCACCACGGGATGCCTCCATCGCATCAATACTGCCTGGGAAAAGATGGGAGAAGGAGGGACAAAGTGGGCTGAGCAAAGGCAAATAGGTTGAAGAGGGAGAAAGTTGACTATAGGGATTGTTAAAAATGAAAATGAGCAGGGAACAGGTGTCACAAAGCTCTCCTACCAAAAGGAAGCATCTTTGAACATGTGTGTATCAGGGCATTGGAAGGGGAAATCAGGTCAGGTCTCAGAAAATCTGTTAACGTTCTGCTCCATCTCTCTTCCAGCTGAGGAAGCCGGTGGTGGAGAAGATGCGCCGCGACCGGATTAACAGCAGCATCGAGCAGCTGAAACTGCTCCTGGAGAAGGAGTTTCAGAGACACCAGCCCAACTCCAAGCTGGAGAAAGCCGACATCCTGGAGGTGGCTGTCAGCTACCTGAAGCAGCAGAGCCAGCTGCAGGACCCAAGTGAGTGCAGGGCATGTAGCGCTCACCGCGTAGTCCACTCCCGCAGGCCTTCGCCCTCCCGTAAAGCCCTGGCCCCTGAAGCACGCAGGGGCTCTAACACACCAGGGCCAGCCCCATGAGCAAAGAAACTTAATGCATGGGTCAGCACTGTCCCCTGGTTTGGTCATGGTCCTAACCCCTGCGTTTGCTTCTCTCTCTCTTTTCCAGCGTTCCCTCCCAAGCACGCAGAGCAGGACTTCAACAGCGGCTACCTGCGGTGCCTCAGGGAAGCGATGCACTTTCTGTCCTACTGTGAACCCAAGAAGGAAACTCAAGTGCAGCTCATCAAGCATTTCTGCAAAGCTCAGATGGGTGCAGATGTCACGTACTCGCCTGCTCTGCGCAGCTCACCTCTGTCACCCGCTCTGCTTGCCAGAAAGCAACCTGCCCCGAAGGCTGGAGCTGCTGCTCCTACCATCTGGAGACCCTGGCAGACCTGCTGAACTTTGCTTTATTCCTGTGCTTTGCTACAAAAACTAGAGGGACCTGTGATTTAATAGTTCCTCTTCGAAGTAGGAAACATTGCTTTCCAAAGGAGGGAGGGGGGCGGTTATTGTTTTTCTGTCACAAGAAATGAGGGTCGCTGAGTAGTTTCCCTTCATAGTGAAGGACCATGTGCGTATCTTGCAGCACATTTGCTGCTTTTATTGGTGGCTCCTGGCCGGAGAGGACCAAGTCCCGGGGTGACTTAGAGAGCCAAAGGCTCTTCAGTTGCCACCACGCTCGTGCTTGCAAGGCTGCTGAGCCCGTGACTGTCAGCGGAAACCTTCCTGCTGACTCCTCGGGTCATTGGGTCAAGTGCCCCATTGTCTCCAGACAATGTATTGACCTTCCTAAAGAAGGAGCATTTTGAAGAATGGGGTTTGTTATCATAAAGAGAGCGTTGAGCCTTTACCTTCTGAGTGAGAGATGTTATTGAGAAATTCTGATTCTTCTGAGGTGCCTGTGCTATTCTGAGTACACCTTCTTACAGAAAGGTGTGGTGATAACAGATCGCTCCAGGGACAAATCTCTCCGTGCCGGTGTGTGCCTCACAGCTGAGGGATAATTGATGCCTTTTGTAAAGGATAAACCTGTGCTATACCTTATGGAAAAGGGGGAGGAAGGGAGGCAGTAAATACCTTATAAGAATTCGCTAAACGTGCTGAAGAGCTTAAAAAGCTTTTATAAAGTTGTGATGTATTCATCCTGTGTGATGTTCAACTTCGGTGTCTGCGCTGTACAGTACAATAAAAATGGTTTTAGTCATTAACCTTTTGGTTTGAACTTATTAAAATGGCCAGGAATCCTGGCCTACGTGTTGCACGTAGACTCTTCCTGCAGTGGAGAACTATCAGATGTCGTCATATCTCTGAGCCCTTCATTCCAGTCCCTCGGTCACATTTGTGCAATTCATTTGGCAGAACAGGATTTCAGATCCTGCCAAGCAGCAGCTTCCCACACAGCTCCACAGAGGGACTGGACAAGGTGAACAAGCAGAAAAGGGATTCAGAAGGTATTTGGGGAAGCGGGAAGCACGGCGGGAAGAGAGGGTCCTAAAGCCGCCCTTGAGCACCTTAAATACCAACAGCCTCTCCAAAACACAGCGCTTGCCTCACTAACATTCATTCACTTTTTCCTTAGGAGGTTTCCCATTCATTGCTCAGTGGGGATTATTCCCCTTTTATTTTCCCTTCTCTTCAAAGCAAAAATGAGTCTGCACAAATAATCAGTTCACAGAACTATAATCTACCCACAGTAACACACTGAGCCCTGGCTATGACACTGGGCAACAATTTCAACTCTTGTCAGAATCCCTGGGAGAGAAGCTCTTGAGAAGCTTCGTTTCTAGCACAGGTTTGTTTCCTTAAACAAAAGGAAACCTGGAATATCTGATCTTCTCAAATGGCTGCTTAGTTAAGCTCTGAGACAGCTCAGATCTGCTGAGCTGGCAAGACCAAACTACATTCACACCCCACCGGCAGTCCCTGGTCAGTCCTCACTTCATTTGTGATGAAACCTCCTCACAGGTACGGAAAGACCCGAAAAATCCAGCTAGCCAGGCCAAGAACATACTGGGTATTATTCCACCCTAATTGCAGGAGCTGGCTGGGCGCTCTCCATCTCTCTGCCAACGCGACACAAGGTGGGGTTTTGGTACAGTCCTGCAGTTTGTCAGGGCTGATACCAACACTGCAGACAGGTTTGTTCTCCCTAACGAACTACTAAATAATTCAGAGGAGATATTTTTAGGTTTTGTGGTTGCTTAGTGATCTTGAAGAAGTCACTTCACCTTGCTGCGCTCAACTTGCCTTTGTCAATTAGTACCTGCAACATTCAAGCTGTTCACCCATGCCTGTGTGTTTTTAAATCAAGCCTAATTAAGGCAGTTTGCAGATGGGAAATTTAGGGGAGCTCAAACACAGTGTGCCCCAAAACATGCCACAGCCAGACTACACACCACGGGGACGGGGAGTAGAGTCACACATGGCATGGAGATGCCTGCTGCTACTGTGTGGACGGGTATCTTCTGCAGCTCACGTGTTCCCACCCAAGGAAACCACGCTGCCCATTTGTTTAAAAGTGACAGTGAAAATGGGAAAGAGAAAAGGAAACCAAAGAAGAGCTGCGCAAACTGAAAAGTGCTGGATTTGAACCCTCTAGTTCTCGTCTGACACAGGAACGAGGCTCTAGAAATGACAACGGTGCAAAACTCCTAAGCCCAGAACTCCTGCCACCCGTAGCGGCATAAATCAGGAGAGACGCGGTGACTGTCACCCAGACCGCGCGAGGTCTGACTCTCACTCACGCTGCGGCCGTATCCCAACACTCAGGCTGCACTGGGGTCAATCACATTTAGCTGTTAGTGCACATGAGCTTCAGACCCGCTGTGTGCAGGGTGGCGCCAGGGACACGAGCAGTAAGTGGCTCCTTTCTGGGCAGGGAGAAGCCAAACCCCACCAGGCAGCCTCCATTTGCCC
>WEIS01096011.1:0-16638 GCA_013389965.1 Todus mexicanus
TTAAATTTCTAATGAATTAATTCTGTAACACAGAACTAATTTGGTTGTGTAAGAAGTGGGTAGGTTTCTACTTCAGCCCAAGGACAACACTGCAAGGTTCTAGTTTCAAGTCAAATTTAATACCTGAGCACTCAAAAAAAAAAGTCACTGGGAGAGACAATTGGATTTCCATGAAATTAATTACAGCTGACTACCAGTAACTCCTTCCTGCTTATAAACTAATCAAGTTGACTTGTAGATAGAACTCAAAACAAAACCACACCAACCTACCTTTTAAAGGCAAGACGCTTTTCCAGTATAGTCTCACCACACAGTAGATCTTTGAACTTAGATATATTCTGTATTCTATCCATTTTTAAGAAATTACTTCTGCTAAAAACCCCCACCAAGACTGCTGAAAATTTTTGAAGCATGGAAACATTGATACCTCAGTTGAACAGTCTCCTGAAAATAGGTGAATTAGAATTTATAGTTTTAAACAAAGTGCATTACCTTGGAGGTTGAATTTTGAATCTCTCAAAGACTTCCGGGTAAAGCAATGGAAAAACAACCATCTCTTTTAAAGCTGAAATGTGGTCAGAAAGACCACCCACGCTGTCAAATAGTACCTAAAGATAAATTCAACAGAACACATTTTATATGTTAAAGAAAGCTACAATCGCGATAAGCTTCCATCAGAAATTACATGTCAGCACAAAGGAATTGTTCTCAGCAATTTTCAGATTGCTTGAGAGAAACCTGTAAACCGAGGTAGTTGTAGACAGCCCGTTACTGAGTTTTCACAAATGCTGGAAACCTCTCACTGCCACAACAAACCAAAAATACTTACCGAGCTATCTAATTGCATTGGATCAACATCAGCCAGACTTGCTCCAATTTTCATTCGATCCTTGTGAACTCCCTTTAACTCATTTTCCCGAAAGTTTAGTGGAAGGCACCTGATTTGAATTAAGGAGAAAGAGAAAGGTGCTTTTGTAACTTAAGGTGCAACTAGAAGATTTTTGCTTTTATGATGATGGCCAGTGAATGCAGAAGACCGTATAAATGAGCATTAACTTTCTAAATGGTGGAATATTCATCCAAATTGTTTCACATTTAATGCCCATAAGTAAATAAATGAAAATGGTCACTTCAGTCATTCAACTGAGTTAATTATTTTAAAAACTCTGAAGTATTTTAAAAAGCCCTTATGAATATCCATGCCAGTCAACATGGCACAAATATGAATGCAAGCTTAGAACATGTGATTCTGTTTGTGGAGACTGTGAACTGTCCTTGATTTGTGTGATGGGAGACCACCCCATCTCCCCAAAAAAACCCTCCACACATTGACATCTTTCGATGATTTTTTGCTTCTGTATTGAAAAAATTACAGCCCATGGGGATACTTATTTCAGTGAGGATTGACATTATAAAGGCTGCCCACCACTGGTGGTCCATCTCAAGGACTTTGAGATGGGTGTGCCAGAAGACACACGTCTGAAAAATATCAGGCTGAAAACTTACTCGTTAAGATTGTTATTAAAATAGTTTTTCTAGAGCATCTGAAGTAACAAAACCTCCATCATTTCCTCTATTTATAACATTTTCTGTTATAGAGGTTTTCTTTCTGAATAAATTACTGTAAAGAACAAGAGCTGTAGAGTTTTACATTAAAACAAAAAACCATATAAAAGTGTTCCTCTCCCCATCCCACCTGGAAATCAAATAGCTTATTAAAAATCAAGTCTAAAAATCCCATTTTAGAGAGTCCACGTGCAGTTGTCAGTACCAACAGATATGATTACACATTGCCGTAATTTAGAAAGTATACAAGATGAAGAAGATAACACTTCATGGTTAGGCAGATGCAAACTCCTCCCAGGTAGATTTGTCCCTCCCCTATTCTCCAATTTCATTAACCTTCTTAAATCTCTGTTATGGTTGTGCTTCCTACGCCTCTCAAAATGCTCTTCATCATCAGATGAGGAAGAGGATGTGGAATCACTGTTGTGGACTGCCTGTCTCCGTCTGCAAACATTTAAACAAACAAGTAAAAAAATTAAATTACGCACTAAGTAATATAAAAAGTTTAAGCGAATTCTATCTCAGAGAATACTTTGAGATCTATTAATTTTCCAGATCACGGCATTCCTTATCAATCCGATTTCAAAGTACATGTTATTTTTTCCTTGTGACAGCAAAATTTAATTTTTCTTAGGAAGGTAAAATGTTTAACTATTTTGTAAAGAAATCTCATGAACAAATTACTCATTTTGTCCAGTATCTCTCTTACACACACACACACACACAAATCAAGTTTCACTTAGCATTATATATTCACTCTGTGAAACATAAACCTTTTTAATGTATTTAAAAGTCTGGCTTGAAACCCGCTTCCTTCCTTCCTTTCTTCCGTGTCTGCTTTCAGGGACGCTGAGCGAAATGCTCATATCTAGCAAGCGACAGTATTCTCCAGGCTCTAACTGCTTACAGGACACCAAATCCCTTTGTCATTACTATTGCAATTTATAATCTGTAATTTCACACAGCATTTTTCTTGTTTAAGGATAGTTTTGTACAGAAATATTAACTGATTCCAGAGAGAAATCAGTATCAGTAAAAGTGTGATTAAAAAAATAAAATAAAATCTATTAAAACTTCAGTTTTAAGAAAATAATTTGTATTGTTCAATATTAAATAGTTTAAGATTTTTCAGAGAAAGGTTCTGGCTTCAATTCCAGAGCAAAACAATTTCAATTACACAATCTCAGCCACCACCTCCATGATCAACTGCAAATACTGCATTTTTAAAAATCTAATGACTAATAAAAAGTACAATGTCCCACCCTCAATATTTGTTTTCTTTATATGCTCAGGATCTTACAGCAATAGCCATACTATTAATCTGTTCATACCAATCCAGAAACCCTTGTAAGCATTATTTAATAAAGATACTGACAGCACTATTGATAAATAAGAATTATCACTGTCAATACACCAACCTGTTAGCACTTCTAAATGGATATCTCTGTGTGACAGGTGAAGATCGACCCGAAAATTCTATCTTACGTTGTTTTGGTTCTGTTGAAAGCAAAGAATTTAGAACAACATTGCAGACAAGTTTAAGAGAAAGCAGGACAGTGAACGAGGCAGAAAATGTGATGTGTTTCACTCATCTCTAACTTCAGGGGAAGTGAAAAAGCACGCACCTGCTTTTAAAGGAGAATTGAAAATCACATGAGTAAGATTCTTGAGTGCATTTAGTTACTATTCTTTCAAGGATACATAAGGGGTTTTTACTGAAAAACAAGTATGTCAAACAGCAAAGGAATGTAATGACCCCAGGGTATATACGTTTAAGTTACTTGTAGAATGAAGGTAATAAATGTAAATAGAAGTTGAGTATGTATTTTCATTCAAAAAAAACCCTAAATTCTCGCTTTACATGGAAGAACTTAGCTCTTAAGAAAAACTCCACATATAACCTACTTTCTAATGGAGCTTGGTAGCGCTCAACAGTTTTCCTCTGTCGAAAGTCATAACGCTTCTGAGTGTCTTCACCATCATCTTCCTTCTCTTCACTTTCTTCTGATGAAGCTACAGTACATTGACAGAACATTAAAGTATTTAAGTACTGCTACAAATTATATGAAATGCAAAATGCACTACACAGATCCCTGACGGTTTTACTATTACCTTCATGTTAATGACACAGATCTGAAAACCTGCAAAACCTTAAGACCAATTTATGCAAGACACATTCCAGCAATCATAAAACCCAGAGGAGCATACATATATTGCTCTGTCCTCACTGAAATTGCTGGGTGACTTCTCACCAGTCTTAGTAACAACAACTCTGTCACGTTGCATAGCTAAGATGCATGTCCTATGAAAACCACTATTTCAGAAAGTCACTTATTTTGAGAAAATGCATCAAGGAAACATTTTTAATACTCTACTGTATAAGACTAAGCATGGTAATCTAGTTGAAAGTCCTAGCTGAAGAGCTGTCCCCAGTGACTCATCCAGATGGCTTCGTGTGTGGACAGTGGGGCTGATGACTCTGCTGGGACAGCCTTGGGAGAGGCCCAGACAAGGTGGCTGTTCCTCCTTGATTTGGGTTCCTGCCTGCCATTGTGTACCCCTGTGCTCCTCCGGGCTCCTGCAGATAGGACTCCGTGGACTGATGGCCCTGGCAGTAAACCTGCAGGTTATTTCTTGGGCTCCCTCTCCTGCCACTGTCTCTCTGAGCGCTACTGTGGGTGTTGTGAGATCTATCACAAAATCTCACACTGATCCTTTTGTGCCCTTAAGGACAGTGGCGCCTCATTCTGTTCCACCCAGGAAGTTCCTACAAGAATTGTTGGAAAGAATTATGCTGTGATCACAATGACCATTCTCCTTAATATAAACCTTTCCCCCTTCACTGCAAACATCAAGTTAACACGGCCTTTTACAATTCAACCTTATTCTTCACGTTATTTCCCGCTAAGTACCAGGATGACAGCTCCTAATTAGAGGCCCAGACAGCAGCTTCTGTTGACTACCTGCGAAACACAAACCTGGTCTCCCCTGCTGATCTTCACACTCAGGAGGAGCTTTTCCTACACATCTGTCAGCCCACCTAACTTCCTGAAAATTCTCACTGCGCTGCTCAAACCCATGAAAGCTGTCACGCTCCTACTGTAGCAAGATCACTCTTTCTTGTTCTGAGTAATACCATCTCTTTCTTTGTATTCCCACCTGCCCGCAGCCATCTGTTGCCTTTTATCTTGTAAATATTTTGGAAAAGCCCCAACGTTTCTTTTGTCTCTGAATACCTGTTCCAACCTCACGACAGTGCAGCCCTAGAGTCCGTGACTATGGCTTGTAATGTCAATAGCAAACCAGAGGTTTTTAATAGATGAAAAATACCCAGTAGTTCAGCTCATGTCAATTGTTTAAGACAGGGGTTTTGGTAGTAAAGAGAATTTAAAACAGAACTAAGCTACAATGTCACCTTGACTATCAGCTATTTCTTCATCAGTTCTTTGGATTTCTTTCTTTCCTCGGGAGTACATTTTGAGGTTTTCCTAATTAAAAGAAACAAGAAAAACCAGACACAAATATGTAGAAAACCTGTGATGGGCATATTTGGTACCTATATAGCAACATTATCAAGGCCCTTCATATACACAGAAGATAAAGGTACAGAAGGAGAGAATAGGAACATAATTCTGACACCCAATATTAGTACCAAGAATTTCTGCTCTAAAACAGGGTTTAGTACATGTTATAGTTAAGTACTTATCCAGAAACAAAAAAGATTCATATGGGCATTTGAGAGACGATATGCAAAGTACTACAGACAGTTCTGGTTTCATTAAAGTAATTCAGATCTGAACAAAAAAATCCAAAACTATGAAAGCAGGCTATGAAGATTTTATAAAAATGAAGTGCCTGTCATTCCAAGGGACAGTAGAATAACGTAATTTAATAGACCAAGACTAAGAGGAAATACGACTGCTGTATGTAATTTTAACATGAGCTCCTCTAGAGACAGAGGATTATTTAAGCTCACAGGCAAGGCTGGCACAAGAACAAACATAGATAAAGCAGTAAAAGAGTAAAATAAATTTGTATCTACTTCTGCATCATGGAACACCCCAAGGTCTTCCATCATTCGCCGTCTACGCATCTTCTCCATATCATCCATTTTTTGCAAGACTGCTTCTGCAGTACTGAGATAAAAAGTTGACATGTAAGAGCAAAGATACACAAGTACAAAAAAACGCTATTTAAAACAGTACACATAACCAGTACGACATTTTAATATAGTATGCACAACACACCCAAGTTTTTAAACACTACTTAAAAATTACATCGAGTGTTTACATTTTTTAATAGAGAGATTTAAGAACAAGCATTTAAGGGTTTGAAAACATACACTGTTTTCAGGTTTATTTTCCCCTCTCGTTGTTTTTGTAAGAAAAAGAGAATTTTGAAGATCACAGAATCAAATGATGGCAATTTTTAACAGTACTTAAGGTGCTCTGCATGACAGCATTAAGTCATTTTCAGTTCACAGCCTTCCTCAGGTAACAGGTTGCTTATTCTTTTCTTAACTGTAATTTAAGTTTCGTGTTGATTTTCCATGACTATATGCTGGGAAAAAACATCCCACTGCTGTTACACTTCACAAACCTTTCAGAAAACAAGTCAATTTGGGCTTCACAAAGAGAATTAAGCCACATACAGACCGGCAGACACTAGGATTACTTCGCTTTCCTCAGCATCTTAACTCAACCCGGAGTTATAAAAATACTCAAAAGCATGGAAGAAATGCTAATTAAAAATTAAGGTGCTTCTGATGTAAGAAAATTGATTTAGAAGGTAAGTTAAATCTACTGAAAGTCACAATGTAAAGTTATCATTTTGATTCACAAGACAACACACAAACGCACCCAGTCTGCACATAGAAGACCATAGAATCATACAGTCATAGAATGGTTTGAGTTGGAAGGGACTTTTAAAGGTCATATAGTCGAACCCCCCTGCAGTAAGTAGGGACATCTTCAACTAGAGTAGGTTGCTCAAAGCTTCATCAAGCCTGACCTTGAATGTCTCCAGGCATGGGGCCTCCACCACCTCCCTGGAAAACCTGTTCCAGTATTACACCACTCTCATAGTAAAGAACTTCTTCCTAATGTCCAATCTACATGTACCCTTCTCTAGTTTAAAACCCTTGCCCCTTCTCCTGCTGCTACAAGCCCTTGTAAACACTCCCTCCCCAGTTTTCTTGTAGGCCCCCTTCAGGAACTGGAAGGCCACTATAAGGTCTCCTTGAAGTCTTCTTTAGGCATAACAACCCCAACTCTCTCAGCCTGTGTTCGTAGGAAAGGTGTTCCAGCCCTCTGATTATTTTTGTGACCCTTTGCTGGACCTGCTCCATCAGGTCCACGGCCTTCTTGTGTTGAAGGCTCCAGAGCTGCACACAGCACTCCAGGTGAGGTCTCACCAGAGCAGAGTGGCAGAATCACCTCTCTTGATCTGCTGCCCCACTTGTTTTGATGCAACCCAGGATGCGATTGGCCTTCTGGGCTGCAAGTGCACAGTCAGCTCGTGTCTGGTTTTTCATCCACCAAGATTCTCTAGTACAAAGATCTCTCCACAACTGGCAATTCCCAAACAAAAACACCAGTGGCCAATTTAAACATTGGCTGTGCCCAAATTCTTTACATATGAAGCACCTTCTGAACACATCCTCCCTCACACTCTCTCAGACTTGGAAGTCTTAACTACAAGCACCTATTTCCAAAAAAGCTCTCATTGAAGAGCTTGGCTGTGGTAAATCAATACATTAACAATAATTACAGGACATATTCGCACAGGCTGAAGAAGATGAGACTACCCCAGCTGCTCTCTGGCAATGGAATGTTAGCAGAGGCTGCTCACAAAGCCCTGGAAGTTCCGAGCCACGTAACCCTGGTGGAACTCTACTGTGGAGGGCACGTGCAGCCCAGCGACCATCACAAGGACATACACACACAGGAGCCACGTAGGGAAGCCTCAGCCTAACCCCTGAATGCATTTAGCTCTCGCTGCTAGGAACAACAACACCTTTTTCTGTTGTCAAAAGAAGAAAAAGTCCCCAGCATGTCACAGCACAACGTTCTATTGTATCCTAGCAAAAAGGTTTGCTAACAAGGCTCATTTTAGTAGCTCTGTCAGATGATGAAAAAAACCCCACTTACTTTGTTATAAGTTTGTCAAACAAAACAGATTGGTTTGTAGCAGTGTAACGACTTTGTTGGAGTCGGCAGCTTCGGCGGACCTCCAAATCGCCATTTTCTTCACGGACTTGTTCTGCAGCTTTGGCATTAGCTCTCGTCTTCAGTGTGCTGGTGACTAAAATGCATTCATACACAAAATATTTTGAGACAGAAGATATGTAAAAAAATCTGCAGCAGATTGATTTTTTTCCTTTAAATACTGATTTAAAACCTATTGTCACGACCACAGCGCTCAACTTAAATGACTTATGTTTAAATTACCTACTTAAAAGCATGACTTGCATAGCAATTTTTTAGTAGACTGGAAGGCCAATCTGATGAAAACAAACACACAACTTTTGTTCCATGCCGGAAGCAAGTTTATTCTAGTTACCTCCTTCTGGAAACACTGAAACAACAAATCTCTCTCTAAGATGTTTTTACTCCACTCATGTAAAGATTTTATCTAATATTTTTTTTATAAAGATGCTTATGTGGGAAGCATGTTCTCAAGATGCATGCTTTTAGTACGTATGCATCACTTCCATTTTCTGCATCATGACACAAAAGCTCTAGGAGATAAATGTCTTAAGACAAACTCTCAAATATGAAAGAACTCAAACTCTCGCTTGCTTTAAAGATCTGCCCAGTGTTTACCACACAGTATCCTTTGCCACGGGTTTGTTACTTGCACTACCATGAAAACAGTTAAGAGAGATCAGTGAGAAAGTGGCAGCTACATCACCATGTTAGGATAAACACAGCGATGCTTTCATCTTGTAACCGCCAATTAGACAATAAAGTTTGAGCTCAGTAAATAATAACCAAGACTGCACAATTAGAACTTGAATTGCTATACAAAAAGTGCATTTCAGGCCCCTTCCCACGTCCAGTCCTCAGCTGGCAGGACACTGCCTGGAGCTAAGGGGTTTTCCCAGCTGCCAGCAAGTGGCCTCACAGAACTCAGCGAGCCTGTGTGCTCAGCACCACAGTTCAGCCCCAAGGTAAATCGCTGAACTTCAGTGACTTCTTCCCCATGCCAGTGGGTCTGTGCATCTCACGACTGAATTACTTTTGAATTCATGTGTATTATAATACTGCAATATTCCCTTCTATTTGCAAGAACAATGTTCAATTAATTTGTGTCCTACAGACTCCAGAAAACCTTTGTTGCAAAGAAACCCAAGCTAAGGAACAGATTCTCTAGTGTCTAAAAGCAGGCGGGAATTCACGCTGTGTTCTCTCGCTAAGCCTGGAAGGAACTAACAGCGTATCCTCCTATTTGCACCCACCTCTTCTCATAAAACTCACAGGAAATTCACTATCTTTCAGACATCTGTTCTCAAAACTTCAGCTGATTTTGGCTCATGAGTTCAAAAGTTTTGGGGACCAAGATAAATAGATAGTGACCAAATGTAATCCTTCACATAAACCAGGCAATAAAGGAATCCTAAGGAATTAGCACTACTTACCTTCCTTATATTCTTCTTTTTTTTTCTCTGATTTTGGCTTTGCCAACTGCCTACATTAAGAAAGAGGACAGAGGAAAGGACAAAAGAATTATAGTATCAGAATTGTTGTATAGAAGCATCATAGATGTTGCACTGCATTGTATAGCTCTCCCTCAAGCCTGGGGAACTCACCAAGTCTATAATCCAGTGCTCCACATGATGTGGAGAAAAGCCTGTGGGCCACAAGGAGGATTCAGATCTCAAGTCTGTTGCGTACCTTATGCACACAGTTCTGTAAGGACAGACATGCCCTAACCTGCTCCTCTTGAAGTCTCAATAGGACAAATAATGTCTCAGTAACCAAAGCGGAGGAGAGAATTCCAAGGTGTTGGGACAAGATGCGTGTTTTTTATACAAGCAGAAGACTCCTACTAAGAAGAGTGATTCTAGATCTAAGATACTGGCACTGACATGAATGTAATTGTATTCCCCTGCAGATTTTTACCTGTAGATTTATCAGGATGTGACTCGTGCATACTTTCACTTCTCATTCTGTAAATTCAAACGAGATTGAACACTTAGAAACACAATACCTCGTAAAGTGTCTTTGATTGACATTTTCACTTAATATTTCCATGCTTTTGTCAAAGCTAGAGTCCGAACAGGGTGGCATGTTTTTTCTCATTGATCTTAAACAGTGTCCATTGAAACATTCAATTTTGCCAGATGAAAATTCCTATGAAAAGAAGGAAATAAGAACATATTTACCTTAACCACGTATGTTGAGCTAAAAGCTCATAGGAGGCTCAAGCTAATAACTTGCCTCATATAGGGAAGTTTATTCTGTAACTCTCCTGATTCAATAGTGGTGCAACTAACAGCAGGTAAGTTGAACCACTTCTGCATCAAAAAGTTCTCAGGAAAAAAAAGCAGCTTTCAAAGCTAAAGCTCCCCCCTCTGCCGTGCTTTTCTTGTGGACAACTTGAACTCAATATTCTTTGAAAAAACTACTGCGGCAAAACCTTTCACATAAACTGAGCGTTTCATGAAAAAAACACAACAAACTTTTATTTCAAAATTGGTTCAGAAGTGCAGTGAACCTTGACCTCGCGTATCCTGGGATTACAATCTAGTTAGGAGAGTTTTCCTCCTCTGTTCCTTTTATAACGGCATTCAAAGGAAAGTATTTCCTTCAGGAGGACAGCTTTTATCCCTGGGAAACCAAAGGGGACTGAAGATACACTATTTTACGGCTGCTGATCTCGTTTGCATTGATATGGCTACAAGGAGGATGAGTACTGGTCACTTCTACTATGTGTGGAAAGCTGTGACGACCATGAGAGGAGGCTAGTTCGGCTTACAACCCAAAGTTTCACTGAGTAAACCAAACTAAATCTCACACCAAAAAGGGCAGAAAACAGATCAAATTCTTCTACTTCTTGACACTAACTTAATCAAGAGGTACTTCCATCAGTAGCTGATGGAGATGATGCCAGAAGGGTGAAGAAGGTCACTGCAGGAGGGCAATGACGCACGCACAAGACCCTTGCAGGGCCACACAGTGAGTTGTGGCCACCTGCTCCTGAAGGGTCAGCCTTGAGCTACAGAGATGGACAATCCTGTAACTGCCCAAGGGTCTTCTCTTCAGACAACCTTGAACAAACCATCCCCAATGTTCACCTCACAACTTCTCGTGATAAGAGGCCTTCGGATGAGGAGGATTTCAATCACCTTTCCTTCACTGCTCCTTTTAAAAATCACCTCCCTTCCTGCTGTTCTCCAGGCAGGTGGAGCAAGGCCTCACAAGATGCTTCCCACAGCTGGCTTCTGAATTGGGGCATCTGAGATTAAATCCCAAGAAATATTTTCTGTTTCTCAGATCCAGCACAGATGGATGTAACAAAACCTAAAGCTTAATGAGAGGCAGTCTGGTCTGTCAGAGTCACCTTTAACATTGCTCCTCTCAATGGTTTAAGAAATTGCAGCTGAAAGCTTTTCAACTTATCTTTAATTTGACAGTGCCCTAGCTTCAAGGCAGGTTTCTGTGCACACACACAGAGGAGTATATAAAGACTTAAACCAATACTTTCAGCATTTGTCACTGAGACAACTAGAAAAAAACCGCCACCTTAGACCAAGAAACAACAATGTTCCCTCATCTGCAAAGGTACTCACAGTACTATTCCTACAGCTGGTATGACTATGGCCCATATATCATCCTACAAAATCTATAGTCATGCCTGGGAATTACCTATAATCATTATAGAATCATAGAATGGTTTCAGCTGGAAGAAACCTTTAAGATCACCCAGTTCCAATGCCCCTGCCATGGGCTGGGACACCTCCCACTAGACCAGGTTTCCACCAGGCTAGACCACTTCTAGGGAGAAGGAATCTACAACTCCTCTGGGCAACCTGGTCCAGTGTCTCACCACTCATCACAGTAAAGAATTTATTCCTAATATTTAATGTAAACCCTCGTGAGGCCATTGGTCAGCTCCAGGGGTCTGGGCAGGAGAGGCCTCGGGTTCAAATAACAGACAGTGATGGCCTCTGCCTAGAAGAGGACTCCTTGTGGGTCAAGTGACCACAGCCTGAACTGGCTTTTTGTTGATATAACAGCATTTCTGTCTGTGTCCCAGGGCACAGAGGCTAAGTGCCAGAGATGGGAGAAGGGGCCACACCTCCTCACAGCCTGTGCCATCACCAACAGACACCAAGCGAGCAGAGCTGGCAAGCAGCTTCTGTTTGGGAACCAGGGGCTGGAAAGGTCACAACTTTGGGCCAGACGGGGAAGGGACTGGGTGGTCTGAGCCAAGTGCTGGGCTGGGGGGCAGCAGCTACTGGAGAGGCCATAGGTCTGGGCCAGGGACCTGTCTATGTCTGAGCATGAGGTAACTGGGAGGCCAGTTACTGGTTTGCCTGAGCATCTAAGGACAGTTACAGAAGAACAGACATAATATATGTGTGTGTGCACACATGTGGGGTCTAAACACCAGCAACCAGAGCAGGGCTGCTCACCTCTAGGGCTTGCACAGCCCCTGGAAAGACCCAGGGCAGCTACAGACAGACTGGATGCCCAACACCAAATAATGTAAGGATCCATGTCACATACGTGCATTTCTCTGTGTGTGTGTGTATTTTCCGACTAACGGGTTTTCATCCTGATTACCCAGAGAGGGAAAAAGAATCAGGCCATTTGGACTGCTCATAGAGCTACCAGATTCAGCTACTTTGAACATAAAGCACTTTCAAATAAGGACAGCTTTTAAAGTATGATGCTTCATTTCTAAATACATGATCACTTGTCAAATTAGATTCCAAAGTTGAGAGCAACTCTGGAAGATTTAGCTTGTTTAAACTACAAGATACACGAGTTATAACTGGTGCTTTGGGTATTTCTACTTCCTTGATCTAGAAGTGAATATTCCTTGGGAGACATCTTAAAGGTTTGCCGTACCAGTTAAGATGTTACTGTAGTAACATGCTTCACAGTTCTCTGGGCCAAATCCCAGGCTGAAAGAATAAAAATCACCAAGAGAACATCAGCACAGATGTTAGAATAAAACCAAAATGCAGTACAGTGACCTGGCAAATCTTTCTATGTATCCTTATGTGTTTGCTTTTTTTTTTCATGTGTTCTTAATGCAATGTTCACAATACAATACTTCTGCTATTCATTAGTCTTAGTCTTGGCTGGAATTAGGACACAGGGAGAGTAACAATGTATATTGCTATCTCTGACCATCACTCACTCACAGGAAGGCATCCCAGTTTGGTGCGATGGCAAACAGCAAGAACCATTAGGTTAACTCCAGCAAGCTGGCAGCTGTCTTACACACCCTATCAGGCTGAGAAAAACCACACTCAAGAAGTGAAACTCAGTAACAACAAACAGCTAAACTGGAAAGATAAGGCAACTGGATGAAAGAATTTTGTACGGCATTTCAAATTTTGAATGCGTTTCATATTGCGTTACTTTTCTCACGCCGTACAAAGTGATTAGCAGTTGTTTTTATAAAATTGTTTTGCAGAAGCTGTGTGTAGCTATCTGGGATCTCTGAGGAAGTAGCTGTACTGAAGTACCATCAAACAAGATAAATGTGCGTAGGCAACAAGGCTGTGAGCTCCCGACACAGACGAGCCGTGAAGGCTCAGCCTGGAAAGTGCCAGTTTCCACTTTGTTCAGACAAAAACCTCAGGAGCAAACTTAGAAGCCCTCAAATGCAGGTCACAAGACAAGCACCTTGTTTAGCTTGGAGAATTACACCATGGCTATAGACCTCCAAAGACACCGCTTCCACTGTGGATCCACCATGGAGCTCCTTGGGACTAGCAATGTGGGAGAGGATAAATCCACTGGATGCTGGTTTTCCTTAGACTTTCTGCTGTATGCTCCTTACTCTCTATGGAAGAAATAAGTTGAGTAACTGGAGATCTCACAAAAACGGCAAAAGCTGCCACCACCAAGTCCGTGCACATCAACAAGTCACAGAAGGCATTAGGACCTGAACATGCGGCTAGCACCAGCATCATTGTCCCTGTCATCTAAGGGCATTTCTGCATTGTCTCTGCAGATAAACACTCCAGCCGTACAAGTGAGGTAAGAATGACTCCATGCCTCAAAGCATGGGAGAGGTCTGCAAAAAGGGGGGGAAAAAAGAAAAATAAACATAAGAAAAAAATAAAGAAACCAAAACAAAGAAAATTCTTTCTTCATATCAGTTTCATAATGATGATTCTACTTTGGTTTCAGTGCAAAGTTTACATTTTGCTTCCTCGTTCCTGTTCTCCACACTGAGAAGACGTGCCAGCTGCTTTACCTGCCCAGCTCTGCACAGCCTTCCCCGCGTGCAATGGGCAGCTGAACTCCCTGTAGCCTCTGACAACCATTTCCAGCGTAGACTGCAGAAGCAAAGCAGTGATCTTTAATCAGGTTCCATGATTGTTTGCAAGGGAAAAAACCCCAATGGTTTCTTCTTTCTTAGTTCAGTAGTCTTGAAAGTAGCATTAAAAAAATCATTATTAATCCATACAACTGAAAAATCCTGAAAGAGTTCTGCTGGAAGGAGAGAGTCCACTACAAGCATTACCCAAAGGCAGTCACCCCCTGGAGAGCAGACCACTCCTGAGTTGGATCTTGGCCTGCCTTTATTTGTCATGGAAATGCAGGACACCCTGCAGGGAAGAGCCTGACTTGGAAAGAAGCGAGAAGAGTTTTAGCTTTTAAAAGCTACATTAAAAACAATGAACTTCTCAAAGTGAAATAGTTCAGTTATTAAAGTAGCAACACTGAGACTCAGATAGTGTGTCTTGGGGGAGAGTGGCTGGAGAACTGCCCGGAAAGCTGCCCAGTGGAAAAGGAACTGGGAAGGCTGGTTGACAGCCAGCTGTATGTGAGCCAGCAGCGACCAAGAAGGTCAAGAGCATCCTGGCTAGTATCAGAAACAGTGTGGCCAGCAGGACTAGGGAAGTGATCGTGTCCCTGTGCTTGGCACTGGTGAGGCTGCACCTCAAACACTGGGCTCAGTTTTGGACCCCTTGCTACAAGAAGGGCTTTGAGCTGCTGGAGCAGGTCCAGAGAAGGGCGATGAAGCTGGTGAAGGGTCTAGAGAACAAGTCTTAGGGAACTGGGGTTGTTTGGCCTGCAGAAAAGGCGGCTCAGGGAAGATGTTATTGCTCTCTACAACTACCTGAAAGGATGTTGTAGAAAGGTGGAGGTGTTTCTTTTCCCAAGTGATAACTGATAGGACAAGAGGGAACGGCCTCAAGTTACACCAGGGAAGGTTTAGATTGGATATTAGGAAAAAATTCTTCACTGAAAGGGTTGTTAAGCTCTGGAACAGGCTGCCCAGGGAGGTGGTGGAGTCACCATCCCTGGAGGTATTTAGAAGATGCATAATGTGGTGCTGCGGGACATGGTTTAGTGGTGGACTTGGCAGTGTTAGGATTACAGCTGGACTTGATCTTAAAGGTCTTTTCCAACCTAAACGATCCTATGGTTCAATGACCACTTAACGTCCTTTACAATCACGTCAGCAGTCTCTTTTCCACAAGGGTAGATTAAACTTAGAAAAAGCTTAAGTGAAATTTTCCTCCGTTTTAAGGTTGTGCACATCAATACTTCAACTAAGCACAAACTATTGCAGATTTCTAACCAGAGTTTTATCTTTAAGCCACCCCCAGCGCTTGACCAAGGAGTGTTTGAATGGCAGGCCAGGCTGGGGGCAATGCACTGACGGGTCACACGAATTTCACGCTGAGTTTGATGCACTTTTGTCACCAAAACATCACATGCTTTTTGGGGGGAGCAACCTCCTACTGGGGGGACATGGACACACAGATTCACAGACTGTTAGGGATTGGAAGGGACCTCAGAAGATTGTCTAGTCCAGTCCCCCCACAGGAGAAGGATTACCTAGACCAAGTCACACAGGAACTCATCCAGGTGGGGTTTAAAAACCTCCAGAGAAGGAGATTCCACCACCCCCCTGGGCAGCCTGTGCCAGGCTCTGGCACCCTCACTGCAAAGAAATTCTTCCTAATATTCAGGTGCAACGTCCCTGTTCTAGTTTATCCTCGTTACCCCTTGTCCTGTCACTGGGTGCCATTGAGAAGAGCCTGGCTCCATCCTCCCAACACTCGCCCTTTACATATTTATAAGCATCAATGAGGTCACCCCTCAGTCTCCTCCAAGCAATATTGGTTATTGGAAATAACCAATCCTTGTGTTTTGCAGCGAAGAGAATGTTTGGAAGCTCTGCGAGTACATCAGGAGTGGGGATCAGTACCCTCTGGAAGAGTTTTACGCTGTTTTCATCTCCAATGACAGGTGCGCTTTTTAGCGTTGCCACAACGAAAGCCAAGCAGCCTCCAAGACCTTCCCGATGCAATCGCTTAGGCAGCAAAGGCCACCAGAGCCAGGACGAGCGGGTTGGCAGAGGCACAGGGAGCAGCCCGAGCAGCCCCAGCCGTGCGAGGCCACGTTCCCAGGGACGGGGTCCCAGTGGCAGAGGCTGCCCGAGCCCCCCGCGGCTGCAAGGGGTGGGGGGACCCGGCTACACCCCCGGCCGCTGCTGCTGCCCCGAAACGCTCCTTTTTTGCCCTGTTTTCCCTCCGGGGCTTTCTCGCTCAGCTGTCCCCGTCCCCCGCCCGCTACTCACGGCCTCGCCGCCTCTCCGGGCCCTCCTGGAGCCCGCGGCCCCGGCCGAGGCGGCCCCGGAACGCGTCCAGACGCGGCGGGTGCTGAGCGCGGGGGCCTCCAGGGAGATGAACTCGGAGCTGGAGTCCATGAGCTCGAAGGGGGGGCGGCGGCTGCCGCGGTTGGCGGGGCGAGGCGGGCGAGCGGAGCTGCTCCGCAGCACCACCATGGCGGGGCAGGGGGGGGGTGGGGGCGCTCGGCGCGCGCCCGCCCGCTCCTGCTCCTGCTGCAGCCCGCGCGCTCTCCGCCCGCT
>WEIS01096013.1:0-17757 GCA_013389965.1 Todus mexicanus
AAGAAACAAATCATTACCCTTGGCAAGATGAAGTGCTGAATCATGCCTCCCACGCTTTAGAACTTGTGTTCCACTGAGTCTAATTATTTTACACTTGCTACATAAATCTTTGAGCAGTCTCTTCCAACAATATTCACAGTGAGGGTTGAAAAAAAGAAAGTTCTGATGAACAGTCTAACATGGGGACAATAGTTCTGGTAAAGATCACTGGAACCTAATGTTTACATATCTCACAGGGATGGGATTTTATTTGGCCCCAAACAACCTCAAACAAACTTGAAATTGCCATGAGAACAGTACAGTCAATTTGCAGCTGACAATGTATAGAAACCACAAGGAAATGTTGACCATATTTTTAAGCATTTTAACCAGAGTCTTTTATGTATCTGAAATGAGAAGAAAATATGTTAAAATCCCACCAGATCTCATTCTCTCTCCCTTGTTGCAGCCAGCATGTCCTTAACAGAGTCAGAGGGTGCAGAAATAGGAAACTAGTTTTTTGTTTTTTCTTGTGTATTGGAGATGGGGAGTTACTATAAAAAAAAAGAAAAAGAAAAGAAAAAAGAAATAATTACTAACCTACAGCAAATTCAGGAAGGGCATGTATCAAGTACTCGACAGCTCTTAATTCTGAGACGGAACTTCAATGCTCTGGGATTGTTTTCCCCAGTGCCATTCTTATCTGACAGGTAGTATCAGTTGCCAGAAATGGTGTGGGTTTATTCTGCACTTTGTATTCTAACATAAATGGAGCTGAATACTTGTCATAGTCCTTTGGGCAGGGCTCCTTACTGCTGCGGAGTTTAATATTGAGATTGGCAACACTGAGTTAGCTGATGTAATCCGTTCCATTACAGATATTTACAGCACGCCATATTACAATACAAAGGCAGAGGTTTTAGAGACTAGAAAGATGTGACAAGCCAAAAAATCCAGCCCATTCTAAATGGAGGCTGACACTGTAGGGGTCTGTTCCCCTCACTGTACATTCACAAAAATGTCTTTTAATGCCATTGGGAGCATACGTGATGCAAAGTTCAGATCAGGCATAAAGCAAACAGCAACTCCACTGATGGCAAACAAAGCCACTGTCAGACACACCGCATCTGACTGTAGGCTTGCCTTTAACATTAGCCAGTGACTCACGATCACCAGCATGTATTGTCCAAAGTCACTCCTAGGTTTCCCCATTCTCTCACCGAACATACAAGCTTTGGCTTATTGTAATGCAGGGGGAAGGAGCAACACAGAGGAGTGTTTGTTCCTCTTTCTAGCAGCCTCTTTATACTCCTGTAGTAGCCCAGGAGCCGATACAGTGACCCGTGAATTATTACAAGTCAGAAAACTATGTGCAGCCTATTTATGCTTTCAAAGTCCTGGATATTTCCTTCTTGAATTCCATGCTTACCTCTAAGTCTCATCAAGCCTCATCAAGCAGCTCTTTTAGCTTCAAGGGTAGAAGCTGAATGACTCCCTACCTGTTTAAGAGCCCATTTCTTTCCTGCAGTTCTCCTGGAGGATCTGTTGTGCAGAATCAGCACTTTCATTGGTCTTAATGGAGTCTCTTCTTGTGGAAGACATGGGAGAGGCTTCACATGTAACTCAGGACTTTGTATTACAGACCATTAAGGAGATATGTACCCCACACTGCCTGTGATTTGAAGTGAAAGAAAATAAAATGCTGATAATGCGATATGAATGAAGTGCTGTGTTTCTGATACAGATGGGCTCAATTCAAAAGCTTGTCTCCTTGAATTTCTTAAACTTTAAAGGAGATTGGAGCCAAAGAGCTGAAGTGAACAGTCTGCTTTTGTGTTTAGTTTTATTTGTCATGGAAGTGGCAAAATCAGCTTTATGAAACAAATATTGTTTGCCATACCATTAAATCAGTTTCTTGCCTTTTGCAATGGCTTCTCAGTGCTGGTGGTAAAAATAATGTTGCTTTTCCAGTATATCATGTAAAATGATTTCAGCTGCATTTTTTCCATTCCTGACCTCTGCAATGCTTGCATTTTAGACAGTTTTATACACTTATTGATTACCTGATGTACTGTTGTAATTTCTAGGAAGTAAGAACATAGCCCTTAAATCATCCAAACTCTGAAATGTTTTAATTTCCTCACGTAAATAGAGCATATTTTGCCTGGAATCTTAAATGTAGGATACATGGATCTGATTCCACTTTTACACAGGTCTTGTATAACTCTCTTCACTTTAGTGAAATTACTCCTGATTAGTATTGAGAAACATGTCCAGAATATGGGGAGGAGAGTGGGTTAATGCCATTTTTTCTGATGTTGAGTGCTTTAAAAGCACTTTGAGACTGTAACCCATTACCATTTCTCAGTAAGTGCCCTCGGAGAGGACTGGGAAGGATTGAAGAGTTTTTAACCACTAAGTCACTTGAGGTCTTTCACTATTTAGCCATTTCTAGCTACGGGCTATTTGGTGCTCATGTATAGTAAGTAAGCTGGTGGTTTCAGGCACTGGTGGACAGGTGTCCACACCACAACCACTGCTATTGAATTAGCTCCCTTGCTGGCAGTCTGGAAAAAGAGTGAATGGAGCACGGGTCTGGTTCTCTTCCCAGGCTTTGCAAGTTTTCCTGTCAACCAGTAAGGGAAGTGTTTTATAAAAAAAGCTTCACAAAAATGTACTATTTGTCTCATCGAAATTATCATGCTCCAGCACCTAAATACGAAGGCTGATCATCTCTAATAATCCCGTCAAACTCCCACACCGTAGATGACTGCTGCAAGTTATAAGCACTCCCAAAATAGGACTGGATTTTCACAGTGATAATTGAGAGCCATAACTTTCTACCAGGGAGGCTCTGTAGGTGGAAGCAACAGCAGAAACTGTAGTAGCAACAGAGTCGAGGCTTTTTACCAGAATGTTATCTAATTTTATTCTCGTATATATAGCGTAATCCTATCAATGTCTAGCCTTTCTTCAGTGGATGTTTCCTGTACACAGCTATGGACCCATCTACTTCCAATGTGAGAAGAACCCTCGGGGAGCTAAAAAAAAAGATTTTGTCCTTCTGACTGCTCTAAGCCCTGGATCAGCAAAATGTTTATGTTCAGGACTGTGCTTAAGCTTTATGGATATTGTTGACTCGTACCGGCTTCAGTGAACCGATCACTAGAAAAAACTGTTCTTGCGGGGTTTGTTTTCCTTCAAAAGAACTGAAAAGGTTACTTAGTGTTACCACGACTAAGGAAAACCTTAATCCTCCATCAACCACTCATTAGCTTAGTTCTGATGTAAATATCAGAATATTTAAAGGCAAGTTAAACAACAAGAAGCTGCACATAGCAATATTCTCTGCCACTGGAAGCAATAATTGTTATTCTTTTCAGACTACATGGCCAGGAAGACTGAATCAAAGAACACTTACGGGTCACATTCTTATCTGGTACGCTGCCACCTCAATCAAATAACGCCAGAGTTGCACTGCGGCAATTGCTGTTGAGATCATAATCTGCATATAGATATTGTGTCTCTCAAGTTCTAAAAGTAGAGTTATATTTCAAGTGAAAGAGAAAAGAGAGAACAAATAACACAATTTATTGCTGCAGATTATTTTTTATGCCTGTGTGCTCCATTTAAGAGAATAATCTGTAAATGACTTATTATCAAGAAAAGTTATTTGTTTGCACTAATCAAGCCTTAAACTCGGAGGCATAATATGGAACTAATTATTTTTAACTAACTAATCAACATGTTTCATTCATAAGTTGGGATTTATCAATATAGCACATGAAAGGAGAGAACGTATTATTATTTCAATTTGGATAATATGCAAAAAGCACTGTGTTTGTAATGACCTGCTTTCACTGAATATAATCAAGCTCCAAAGCTCTATTACAGGCTGGAAATAGCAGCAGCTTACTTTAATGAGATTTCTGGCTCTGGGCCCCAGCTGTTCTACGCAAGGCGCTCCCTTTGCTCTATGACCTACCAATATGTGCTGTCACCAGTAATGAGACAGGACCTATTTCCTAACATGGGGAAAAATTGGAAAGCATGAGTTCATTCTACTCTGTCAGTGGAAACACACCCTCTTTCCCCTGCAAGGCAGAAGGAGGGGAACACTCAATTTGCAACATCCCCCCCTTCCCTTGCCAGTGGAAATATGACATGAAACCCGTAAGGTAGAGAATTCAAAGGTAAGACTGAAACTCTCGTCTTAACTCGTCCCCTTAGCACACAGAAAACCAATATTCATTAGGCACATACAGAATATGTGAAGTGACTTCACGCCCCTGTGAGGTACCCCAGCCGAGGACTTTGCAGGGTCTGCAAGACGTGGGGAAGGCAAACAGCAGCAGTCATAGGCTCTGAATTTTATGGATTTTGTGGAATTATGCTCATCTCGGAGCCGTGTTGGGAATGTGCCAGGAGCCAAAGAGCTGCACTTAATTTGCCTAAAATGGAGCAGATTACCACTGCTCTCCTTTTTAATAATGGAGATGCAGCCTGGAGACTATGGATTCCAGCAAGCAACTCTTCCAAATGGGCCAAGCAGCCCAGGTGCTGAGCCCAAGACAGCATCGCACACTGGGACCCAGCCCCGAGAACTGGTTCTGAAGTGCTGCAGTAAAAGGCTGCTGTGACTTCCAGGTGGGGGGAAAAAAAAAAGACTGATCTCCTTTTGGTCATTCTGAATTGGACTCTTAATATTGTTCTCTTTACTTATTTATTATTATGTCCCACTCTTTTCAGACATTCTGTTCTTGAATGTGTATTAGCTAACATTTGAAGGTTTTATGCTATTTTTATCCTTAAGCTGTCACTTGGATTCATTAACACTTTGCACGTGAACCTAGGTTTTTTAGGACAAGAAGCCAGTGTTTTTTCCCCTGCATAGCATTGTTGAGTATTTCAGGAATCTTAAATCCACAAACTATTTCTGTGCCCTGAATACAAACCTCTTTGGAAAAAGCCAATGAACATTTTAGTCAGAAAATTGGAAGGTATGTGCTTAATGCATTTCGAAATTAAATGATTTGGTGCTTTTCAATTTGTCTTTTTGCCCTTCCCAAATACCCAAAGGCACTAGCCCACTTTGTAAATGAACAGGCTATGAAATCTTATTTTGAGAAATGAAGGTGTCACCAAGTTGCAGTAAAAATTATACTTAGCACCTGTGCACTTTGTAAGCCCTGACTAATTGGCCCTTCCAAGAGTCTTGACGCATTCCTCTTTTATTAATAGGAATTAAATAACCAGTTATTTTATTTTAGATGTGAAAAAAAACCACCCACCCGAAACACAGGGGACTGAGAAGCAAAGTCTCCATAGCATAAACAGCTTCTTTCCTATTAAATTCACTAAACTACTGCCTTCCAGATGCCTCTTGGACAACTGGTGGGTGCCCGTGGACAGGCTGTCCTGGCACGGTTGGGGCTGCCTCACCCACTATGTCAGGCTCAGCCTCCCAAATATTTGGAAGATGGTACCCTGGCTATGCCTGAGGCAGGGCTTGCAGCCTAACTGCCTTCCTGGCAGACAAACCTGTCTTGAAAGGTTGCTGGGGCTGCCCTTAGCATACAGACGAGGCGCCAGAGAGGTGTCTCCCTCTTGCTTCCCCCAGGGATGCCACGCTGTGATGCAGCTGCAAACAAAACTTAGAACTTCCAGCTTCAGAAATCCCACTTTGGCACAGAGACATACGAGATGCTCTGCGAAAGCCTGCAGTGGCCACACAAATACCCCACGTGTGCTTTTTTCCATCTACAATTTCAGAAATAAAAATATAAAATTAGCTTTCAAATTCATGTTTTAAAGGTCTCTAGCTGTGTGGAATTTTTTGGCCAGCTTGAAGAAGTGGTATCCGTAAATGAAAAAAAAAAAAGAAAAAAAGAAAAGCGTTTCAAAGGTCACATCAACAAATTCTGAAGTACAGTGGTAAGAACACCACTGCCTTTGCAACACTACCTATTTCCTCATCTAAATTATTTATGTATTTATTGTATTTTACATGAGACGTGGAAGCTAGAGGCATTTTTGCAGTGTCAGGTCATTCTAAAGTACATTCCATACAAAGAATAGGGCTGGAAAATACAGTTTTATATAATATCGTTCATTAATATTACATAATTACTGCACACAAAATAGTTCTCTGGGCAGCGATAAGGATTTTTTTCATAAAGACTAAAGACTTCGAGGGAATGTGTTCCATTAAGGGGTTGCTTAACATATGGGGGTATATCCATATATAGAACCTTCATCCAGTTGCAGAAAAATGACGAAGCAAGCTTAGCCAAATGAATCCATTAGCATGTATAATGTGTTTTACACAAGAGTTAAATGGTTTACTAGGTTTATAAAATCATAGTTTGATATCACAATGACCAAGCTGAGATACGATCTAGCAAACAGCAGCTGCAGCTGCATCAGCACAAAAAATGAACTGTTGGATTTTTCTCTGCGGCCTAGAGAACATTTTCTGCAGTCTTTGAAAATTACTCTGAAAAAAAAAAAAATCTTTACGTGTAGGCTAATATTAGCTACTAACAGCTTGCCTGGAGTTTTTAGCTCATCTGTCCTGGAGCAATTGTTTAGGATAAAATGTTGATGCAGCTTTTCAGGTCTGTTGGTTGCCTTTATTACCATGGAATGTGAGCAAGTCCCATGTCTTATGTGATACATTAGACCTAATGTAATAAATGATCCCTTTGAATTTTAGTCTAGCCCAGTACACCCTTTCTGCACTGTAAGTATAATGTTGATTTTGACTTTAAATTTGATTTATTAAATTGTGTTAATATGCTGTAGGCTGTTGTATGGATGAGATGTAACAACCACTATTAATATAAAACTGGAGAGCTGGACATCCTGGTAGGGCTTTTGACATCCAAGAAAACATCAGGCCTTGCTAGTTCTTGACACATACGATACAGTTGATAATTCTGCTCCTAGAAAAGAGATTCTTACCCTCTTTCTGCTCCCTTGTTGTTTTTTTTTAAGGCAGATGACTTTAAATGTACAGCAGTGAGACTTGAATTCCCAGCTTCCCCACCAGCAGTGCTAAATAGGTGCATCAGTCAGATGTTTCTGTAATCGGCAGTGTGCGCAGTGTTAGCGTTTGAAGTTCGCGTTGAGTCACCAAGGGTTCACCCTTCTTTCCAGATGACACAGTGACAGCTGCAATCAGCAGATGCATGAGAGCTGACAGCCCTTTGATTTTTAAAAAAGAGGGTTGCTGGCAAGGCGTTTTCTGTAAGGAGTTCCTTCTAAGCTCTGTAAGTCATCTCACTTCTTAGCTCAATAGGACCTTGATTTGATAACACTCAGGGTATATCTATCACAAACGGCACATCTGCTCGCTCAGAGTCTCCCAGGATGAGGGTGTGACTGAGCTGGAGAAGCTTCTTCATGGGGTTTCCGGTTTTGGTGTTGTTGGGTTTTTTTCAGATTTAGTTTATCTATGCACTAATTCTATTAATTTAGCATCAGTGATTCCGCATCTTATGAGTCATATGACCTTACCAATACTATGCAGTTCACCTGACCAAATTGTTCCATTTTGCTCTGAAGATTTTCCCCTTCGCTGTGTTTCACTGAGTGTGTAACACTGAAAGGTTGAATGGGTGCAGCCCCAGACCCAAGCAATCCACAGATCACAAGATTGTTTCTGACTGAGGAAAAGTGAGCAAACATTTTTCTGCACCAGTTCAGCCATCCTCAATTTTTCCTGCGACCTGAGTCACAGCCAAGCGCTCGTTGGGTGATCCGTTACAGTAAGACTGCCAGAATAAATGCAGGCTAAGAAATCTAATCCTCAGAGGAGAGCAGTGTGTTCCCACTTGTGGCTTAGTCTCACAGTGAAGAGGTTGTCAAGGGGTTTGCAATCCTGGAGATTGATTCTGGGGGGAGCCTGGTTAGTGCATGGTGCCATTGGCACTCATCAGCTAAAGCTGCCTCATGATTGCAGCTGGAGCGGCCAGGGGAACCCTCTCCTGTAAAGAGGCCAGAAGAGTTAAATTGCTTTCAGAAACAAATCCCTTAGATGCTGATAGTGATTAGTGGTAGGTACCATGATGACTAAAAGTACTTCAAGTGTAATTCAGTCTGAAAACCCTCTCAGGTGAAAGGCGTTAACACATCCTGACTGAGCTGCAGGGACCTATTTGGTGAAGGTGGCAGCAAATCTGGGCACTGACTCTCACCGCTGTATGTGAGCAAATGCTACTGAGAAAACTCTCCCCCTTCCTTCCCATTGAAAATATTATTGAATATTTTTTGTTGAAGTAAAGGGAAATCTAGGATTAAACTTCCAAATTAGTTAGATTCACATTATTTTGATGCTCATGGTTTTGTTTTTTTCATTTTTGTTTGTTTTAGTTGTTTGCTTTATTATTTTTTTTAATTTGTTTGGGTTTTAAATTATTTAGATATGTAGATCCTGTGTTTCAAGTTCTATCCAAAAGTTAGGTCATGGCATAAACTACAGGAAAACCAGTGTGTCACTTACTACATGATAAAGAGTTAATTTGACTGTACAAAGATTTGAGCTTATGTCTTGAGTGATGAAAAAAATCTTCCTTATACCGTTAGCTATCTGTTGAACTAGAGCAATAAGAAAGTGTTTAGGAATGCCTGTCACTCTCTTAGTGTGTCTGTAATGAAAAGCAACAACAGTAATATCTTCACCACTCCATGGAATCTAGCTCGGTTTTGCAATGTTAGACAGCTGGGAAAGGAAGATTCTCTCCTGTAGAAGAAATGAAATTTTATTGCTATTTAACGTAATTAATTTTTAAATGCTGGACAGATTTTTAAACTAATCATGTAGCTGGCTTGATGATTAATTTCTGCAAAACTTTTATGACAAATAAGAGAATCCTCTTTGTTTTTATGCATTCCAAATAAAGCTCAGACATGTTATTTGATCCTCTCTTTGTGTCACCCAGCCACCAAAGTGGCAACTTCCTCACAGGTTCTTAAATGTACTTATTTATAGACGTTCCTTACTTTCTTCAGTGATCTATCCTTCTTTGCAACTAACTCAGTGACTGCAATCCCTGTGTATTGTTCAGGCATTTCTCCTCAAAGAGAGTGAATAAAATGACACAAATCCTGCTGGGCAACTGATACCATCAAAATGTCAGCCGTGAAGAAATCTCCTATGGTTTCAGCAAGCCATGTTTGTTAAGCAAAGTGATTAAAGTCAGATTTTGGAAGTTCTGCTCGTATCGCTCTAGCTGATCTGAATCTACCCTAATGCACTGCGAGGGTGTGCCTGGAATTAAATTCAGGCCATCTACTCAGTCTTTCCCAAACCATTCATGTAACAGCAATGCGCTGCTGGAGCCAGGTTCAGCGCTTCTCGACAGAAGGGCTGGTTAACCCTCAGCCTGATGCTGCTGATGATAGTAACAGTATGACGAGAAAAATATAGAGGAAAATAATACTTAGGATCAGATGAGCTCCCACAGGTTGCAAACAGTAAACAAAAGGGGAAACCATAAGCCAGTAATTACAGGTTCACAAATAATGATGTTTTCACCACATGTTAAGTCCATTTTCACACATGGAAACAAGCTATATATGATTGCAAGGAAAAAAAAGTTTATTTAATACAATTTTGGAAATACTGGGTTCGGTAAAAGTATCTGTATCATCCAAACTTACAATCAGGTGACTGAGTAGGCTGGAAAGAATATTGGAGGAAGTAATAGTGGACATCCCGTGACTAAATGGAAATTATTCAGGAAATGTTTCTTCATGTTTCCTTTTCCACATGATCTTTCTACTGGTCTACCTACATATGGCTATCTTAACTTCACTCTTTTTTCTTATTTAATTTTGAACTGTATTTTTATTTGAGTATTTTAATTTGTAGACAGGCAAAAATGGGCACCCATCCCAAAACGAATATTTCACAAAATGGATCTGTAGCAGACCAATATATCGATGTTTTCCCTTGAACAAACCACATTCCTGTGCAAGAATAAATTTTAAAGCATATGTCCTCTTTTGGACCCATAGTTGTGCCCATAGATCACCCAACTGTATATACAAAAAGCCAATCTGATGTGCAATGTGTGGTGGTGTCCATCTGGTAAGTGCAGTGGACGTAAAACTGGAATTTCACTTTGCCTGGCAGCTGGGGACAACCAAGCTTACTGGTTTTGCGATGCGTGATGAAGTAGTAATCACTAAATGTTTAATAAATACAAGAGCTATATAAAATACATGCTGAATTAATATTTTATGTTGCACAACTTGCTGTAATGTGCATTCACTTCCAATCCAGAACTCCCTATATTAGAAACTAAGGCCTTTGCTTTAGTTGCTGGGACAGAATTTCTCTCTGGGGCAATCCTGTTCTAAGGTTCCACGTGCTTGAGCCAGTTTTACACTAGGCTGAGGTGAAGGTAGACTCGTCCAGGAGGCACTTTACAAGCCACAAGACACTACCAGACACCAGAGTAATGCAACAAAGCTCTTCTCTTCCCACCACCACTCCAGCTCCAAGAGCTGCACTTCAGTGCGGACGCATCTCTGTAATCCCCCTCCCCATAAACACCTCTATTTATAGCGCTTAAAATGTTGTAATGGGCTCATCCATCATCCCGAAAGACGAGACTTGCTGGTTGTCACTGCTTGAAGCTCCTGTCCCTCCATTGACAAATATGCCTGGAAATCAGAAAAATACCCCTTCAGCCCACGGGATGGGTGGCAATTCCCCTTGTGTGGGATGGGCAGGACCTAGCTGGCACCGCGTGGGCCCTGCAGCAGAAACCATCCCTGAGTGACTCCCATTTATTGGC
This sequence comes from Todus mexicanus, assembly GCA_013389965.1. NCBI lineage: Eukaryota > Metazoa > Chordata > Aves > Coraciiformes > Todidae > Todus > Todus mexicanus. The sequence continues at coordinate 10,785 of WEIS01096013.1, forward strand.
TTCTGTCTGTTCCTATCTTTAATTAGATTTTTGCCCTTATAAAAACCACCATAACACAAATTATTTGGGAAGGCCTTTAAAACACCTGGGTGAGCTGGAGTTTCAAAAGACTTTCATGACGACGGTCTTGGAAAACCTCAGGTTTTCCACATATTTTTCATACAACCCTCTGTCATTGTATCAGAGCTCCATGCTTCAGGAGCTAAAGAGCAAGCAGAAGTCAGGTACTGTGGTATTTTCTCCACATAAGTTGCCCTCTAAGAACAAGAGGAAACGGCCTCAAGCTGCATCAAGGGAGGTTTAGATTGGATATTAGGAAATCTTTCTCCACTGAGGGCTGTCAAACACTTGAACAGGCTGCCCAGGGAAGTGACTGAATCACCGTTTCTGGACATATTTAAAAGCTATATAGTTATGGTGCTTGGGGACATGGTTTAGCAGTGGACTTAGATGAGTTAATGGTTGGACTAGGTGATCTTGAAGGTCTTTTCCAACCTAGATGATTCTATGATTCTATGAGGAGATTCTCCAAGGAGACCTTATTGTTGCCTTCCAGTATCTTAAGGGGGCCTACAAGAAAGCTGGGGAGGGACTTTTCAGGATGTTGGGTAGTGGCAGGACTAGGGGGAATGAATCAAAACTAGAGCTGGGTAGATTCAGATTGGATGTTAGGAAGAAGTTCTTCACCATGAGGGTGGTGAAACGCTGGCACAGTTTGCCAAGGGAGGTGGGAAAAGCCCTATCCCTGGAAGTCTTTAAGGCCAAGCTGGACGGGGCTCTGAGCAACCTGATCTAGTGTGAGGGTTGGAACGACATGATCTTTGAGGTCCCTTCCAACCCTGAGAATACTATTATACTATGAATATTATGCTACTATGATTTTGCTGACTTTCTGCGCCACCAGCAAGATGGCTGGAGCATGGCAGCCCAGGCCCAGGCTGCTTAGGGAGGGCAAGGTTTGCTAGAGGACCTCAGCACTTGGGGTGTTCCAGACAGGCAGCGTTTCGGGTAGGGGTTGATTTTTAACTAATCGCCACGATACTATATCAGGAAATGACTGCCAATGGGCACCGGCTTTGGCCGCCCCGGCCTGCCCTGGCCTAGCCCTCCGCCTGCCCGCCCCAAAGATGGCCGCTGGCGGCGAGGTACTACGCTCCTCAGCCCAAGATGGCGGCAACCGCACGACCATGTTTGCCCATACTTCAGATGGCGGCCATGCTGCGGGGCGACGCGCCCCAAACAAAGGTGGCCGCCTGAGCAGGGGTGTTCCCTGCCCTTACCCAAGATGGCGGCGCGAAGCTGCGGCCGGGGCGGAGCGGGGCGGGGCCTCCTGCCCGGGGAGCCGGGCCTCGGGGGCGGGGCGGGGGCGCGCCCNTTCGCGCAGAGGATCCGTCCGTCGCGGCCAGGCTCGCCGGCTACCGAAGCGCCTCCCGGTGTGGCGGCAGCCGCCCTCCGCTCCCCCCATCCCCATCGCTTCTTGCACCTCCCGGCAGCAGCGTCCCCCGCGGCGACCCTCCCGGTGCCCGGCCGGTTTTCATGAGGGGGAAGGAAGGGAAGGAAGCCCGCCTGGAGCCGAGAAGACGCGCAGCAGGGCAAGGACTGCTCCGAGGAGCCGCCGCCGGACCCCGAGCCCCGGTTAGTCCGCCGGGCCCCCCCCGCTCCGCTGCGCCCAGCGGCCGAGAGCCTGTCCCGTAACCTCCGGGCGATTTGGGAGAACCGGTTAAACACCTTCCATGGGGGAGAGAGGAGCCCGGCCCCCCGCCGCCTGCACCTTCCCCTCCCTGCCGGAGGCTGCTCCTCTCCTGAGGTAAAAAAACAAAACAAAACAAAAACAAAAAAAACAACCAACAAAATAACTCCCTCCTGCCTTCCCCGACACCAGGACTCTTGCGAGGGAGGGGGGGGACACCGCGGGGGGCACCCCAAAGAGAGCCGGGGCCTGGCGAGCCCAGCCTGCCCCTGCCCCGCTGGATGCCGAGTCCCTGAGGAGGAAAGAGACATAGACGCGTCTCCCGGCGGCCTCCCAGCCGGGGAGAGCTCGGATCTCGGTGGAAGGAGGCGAGCCCCGCACCACCAACCACCCTCCCGGCAGCAGCCAGAGCAAGGAAATCTCCTTCCCCTTCCTCCTGCACAACTCGCTGTTCCTCCCTCCCTCCCTTCCTTCCCTTTCCCTGAATGCTGATTTCTGAGATGAAAATCTTCCTCTTCGGACAGCCAGGACTCGTATGAAGGACACGCTCAAAAAAAGAAATAATAATATATTGGATCATAAATAAGAAGCGAGTCTGGCGAGCTCAGAAACCCAGCCCAAAAAGGAGCAGCATCGAGAATCCACCCTTCTCCTGCACAACTCACTCCCCACCCAACACACATAGAATACTAATTTCCTGAGATAAGATCTTACCCCTTTAAACAACCACACACGCGCACACACACACACACACACACACGCTCTTCGTATATTATTACTAAATATAATAGGTTAAACCCAGCAGCACGGGGAAAAAGCCTCTTCTGCAACTCACTCCCCCTTTTCACCCTTCTGAATGCTGAGATCCTGAGGTAAATTTTTCCCTTACCCACAGCAAAGACTCTTTTTTTGAACAGGACACAAATATATATTAGATTATAGAGATGTATTAAATTATTCCAGATTTAAATCTATTTTTTGCTGCCAAGGGGTCGGGGAACCAGACGTCATTGTATATTTTTTTTTTCTTCCCTCTTAACTCATTTATGGGCGAGTCAAGGCTGCTGAGGAGGAAAAAAACAGGATAGTTAGAATCTCTTTATCCTTATTCCCCAGAAGCTTTTTCTCTCATTGCTGTGCATTTCCTTTAGAAAAAGGAAACCTCTTATTTTGTGAACCAAAGATTTATTTTTCCCTTCCTTCTGGGCAAAGGAAGGAAACAGACACAAATTGACACATTTAAATAGCTGAAGAGATCTATCTTTTGCAAAAGAAGCAAACGTCTTTATCCAAATCTGAAATAAATAGCGTGGAGGGAGAAACTGGAATATCTAGCTAAAAACAGGATACTTGCTAATCTTGCCTCTGAAGAGGACGAGGTAAACACTAAACATCAGCTTGTTCTTACAGGGAGGATTCAAACCCTAAATATAATAAATGGGGGATTACGGGTTTGGAGTGTTAGTGCAAAACAACACTGGAAATAAGTCAGCTTTTCCAGTCAGATTTCATCCACATCTGCAGCCTCCACACCATCATCAAAATGCAACCCCCAGCCCTGCTGCTTTTATAAATAATAACACAGCTGCCAATGGCAGTAGTGCTGGGTCAGCTTGGCTCTTTCCTGCTCCAGCTGCCCATAATATTCAGGATGAGATTCTGGGGTCAGAAAAATCTAAAACTCAGCAACAGGAAAAGCAAGAGTCGCTAGAAAAACAGCAGCTTTCCCCTGGTCAAAGTCAGGAAGCAGGCATGCTCTCCGAACCTGAGAAAGCTAAAACTGAAGAAAATCAGGGCGATAATTCTTCAGAGAACGGCAATGGAAAGGAGAAAATAAGAATAGAATCGCCGGTGTTAACAGGATTTGATTATCAAGAGGCTTCAGGGCTAGGTACTTCGACGCAGCCCTTGACATCCACTGCATCTTCTCTGACTGGTTTTAGTAACTGGTCTGCAGCTATAGCTCCATCTTCTTCTACAATAATCAATGAAGATGCAAGTTTTTTTCACCAGGGAGGGGTCCCTACTGCCTCAGCTAATAATGGTGCTCTGCTGTTTCAGAATTTTCCACATCACGTCAGCCCTGGCTTTGGTGGTAGCTTTTCCCCCCAAATTGGACCCCTCTCTCAACACCACCCTCATCACCCCCATTTTCAGCATCATCACAATCAGCATCAACAACAGAGGAGGTCTCCTGCAAGTCCTCATCCACCTCCATTCACACATAGAAATGCTGCTTTTAATCAATTGCCTCATTTGGCTAATAATCTTAACAAGCCACCTTCTCCATGGAGCAGCTACCAAAGTCCATCGCCTACACCATCTTCATGGAGCCCTGGTGGCGGTGGATACGGTGGGTGGGGTGGGTCCCAAGGTCGAGACCACCGCAGGGGACTGAACGGAGGGATAACACCCTTGAACTCCATCTCGCCCTTAAAGAAGAATTTTGCAAGTAATCATATCCAGTTGCAGAAATACGCTCGACCCAGCTCTGCCTTTGCTCCAAAATCGTGGATGGAAGACAGCTTGAATAGAGCTGACAACATTTTTCCTTTTCAGGTGAGCAAACTCTGTTATATCCGTAAGAAAAATAACACCTACGTGCATTAAAATGCCCTAGAAAAGGTTGGGTGTTGGAACGCTACTGTCTGATTGTAGAAATTCTGTGCTTGCAACTAAAAAAAATATATGGCTAACTTGAATGTCAGTTTGAATTATGCTCTGAGCTATGAATAGTCCAGGGTTTTTTTTTCAACTGTGGTGGTCGTATAAATATCTGTTGCCCACCAGACATCTGTATTAGCCAGCTCCTTTCAGCTCAGTGCTTACACACATTCAGAAATAGCTGAGGAACAAATTCAATTCCAAGTAGCAAGTATATCTACAAAAAGGAGTAAGGAAAAAAAGTGCTGCCTGATGACGTGGGAAAGATTTGAAGCCTCTGAAAGTATCTGAGAAAGTACCACACCTGAGGAAAAGCATTAAGTAATTGTATTTTGTTTTACAGTATCATATGGACTTGTAGTGCAACATAATTTCTGTAGCGTTTTATAGAAGCGTTGATGTTTTTACAGGATGGAAATCGGCGCAGTTTCCTTTCCTCAGTAATGGCAGCATATTTTGGTTACAGGCCATTAAATCATCACCAAAAATAGATCTGCACAAGTGTCAGTTGGTGGTCTCCTATATTTTAATATGGCCTTGTCCTGGGAGGAGCAGGTTGTGTGGCAGTTCACTCTCTCTCCTTCTAGGCTGACTTTTTATCAAGTTGAAAAGAACTGTGTAACATTGAACCTAATTTGCAGTAAAAATTACAACAGAAGTGCCCTTCTCTTCATCTGACCACTAGTTAAACATAGCTCTTCCGTCTGTACGTGCCTTTTGTAAACTCCTTTAGGGTGAATCCAACCCCCCTGAGAGTTCTTTTCCATTTCGAGGGTTGTTTTTCAAGATCTTCAAAAGAGGGCGAAAGTAAAAATGTCAAAATGATTGCACTATTTCTAGCCATGCTGTAAGAACTGGGGTGACCTACTTTGAAATAATTTGAAAGATCGGTAGATAAAAGCCGTGCAATATGTCTCGTGTTATAAACCACCTTAAAGAAAGAGAAAGATATTTAATAATGACGTTGTGGGTTCAGACACGGGAACAGTTCCGTTCTGTCTACACTGTTCGGTTTCTGGTGGGTTTGCAGGGCCTGCCTGTGCAGCCTTCACCATATAGTTTTGCTGCTGGCAAAAACTTTCCATTAGAGACCTTTTCTCTGCTGCAGAGCTACTAGCTGGTCCAATAGCAGGTAGAGCCCTTGTAAATTTAGAAGGCATAGTAATAATTGATTTTAATGTCAGGATTTGTAATTAATATAATGAACCTGTGTCCAGCATACCAAATTTATATGCTGAAGCCGTTAGAAAAAGGGGCACAGCTGGAGTCGGTCTTTTTTCAGCCTCACTGCAGCGAGACTTGGCTCACAGTGTAATTCATTCTGTACCCTGACACATAGCTGATGTTCAGAGTGACAGAATGAGATCAAGTGTGTCCTTGCTGCTGTATATAAGGACCAAATATACAAGCAGCAATAGAAAGGTGCCTGGTTTCACATCAGGGAAATGTCAGGAAATTGGCAAAGTTGGTCTTGACTTCTGGGTTGTGTTCTAAAGGTAAAATATGAGACACAGGTATTTTGGTCACTGTAAAGAAATAATTTTTTTTGTGTAGCATGTTGGTATCTGTTTACATAAACACTAAGATGAAGCTGTACATGTCAAGACCAAGTCTGACACTCCTTTATGCCAAGAAGAGGGAAGTGTTTGGAGTGAAGTGCTTTCCAGTCTGTTACTATCACTTCTGTGAAGAAAAGGGCAGGGCAGCAAAACAGGACTTCAGCACTGCAGACCTAGAAAGATGCTGATTAATTTTGAAGCCATCTTGGACAACTGCTTTTTATAACTTTTGTTAATAGATATGAATTCTTCAGTTCCTTTGGTCATTTAGTTCATTTGTGTGCTGAAAGCATAGTGAATTTTTGGATCACTGGAAACAAATGATGTAAAATTTGACCTTAGATGTCTTTTTTTTCTTGGTGGTGCTTACTGTATGCCTGACTCGAAGCAGAAATAAGGAGTTCTGCTTATTGTATATTTGTGTTCATGCACATATATATATGAAGTATCCTTGATGATGCAATCATACTGGACAAGGCTATTTTGTTACTGGAATCTTCTTAGATTCCTATTTAGGAAATAATTGAAAGCTGTCTTTGCTGCAGCAACATAATGGAGTAATTTGAGACACTATCCCTTTCATTTAATATTTATGTTTGGCTGCTTAAATCATTAACAAGTGTTTCTGCAATCTAGTGAAAATTAGTTTCTTTAGAAGGCAAGATGTAAACAAGCAATTGCAAATACTTGGGAATCATTTTCTTTTTTTCTCAAGGTTTGTCTATACTCCAAAGCCTGGTGAAACACAGAAGTCTGTGTTTTGATGGAAATCTTAGGGTAACCCAGTGTTCTTGTTTCCTCTTTGAAGAGGACAACATTGCATAACTGTTCACTTAAATATTTCTGCCTGTGGCCCTTAGATGCTTGCAATGGGGTGGACATTCTGAATGGTGCAGATGAAAGGAAAATACTGTGGTGATCTGCTCTATAATCTTGCGATTTGATGACTGCATGCGTGATATTGAGAACTGCGTTCTGTCTCAGCATTTCAGAAGTATCATGTCTGCAGGAACATCTTGTTGCAGAGATGGAACTGGAAGCAAGGTCAGAGAAGGCTGTT